>JAQZBX010012292.1:0-41446 GCA_029593785.1 Cabassous unicinctus | reverse complement strand
ATATTTTTATTTTACCAGGAGGTCCCGGGGATCGAACCCAGGTCCCTCCATATGACAGATGGACGCCCAACCATTTGAGCCACATCCATCCCTCCAAATGTTTTTCAACAATACTTGCAAAGCTGTTTTAAAAAACAACTAAATCCAAGATATTGCTTTTACCCTCCTGTGGTGGATTGAATTGTGTACTCCATTTTTGACATGTTCTTGGTCTTGGTCTGCATTCTGGTGGGTGTGGACCTACTGTAAAAAGAAAATCTCTTCAAGTTATTACTACAGTTAAGGTGGGCCCAACTGAATCAAGTTGGGCTTCATTCCAGATTACTGGAGTCCTTTATAAGCAGAGTGTAAGTCAGACAGAGAGAGAAGCCACAGGGAACAGCCAGAAGCTGGAAGTCAAGGGAACCTTGAAGAGAAAGGAAAAGATGCCACCATATGCATTGCCATGTAACGGAAAAGCCAATGAACCCCAAAGATTGCTGTCCAGCCAGAAGTTATACACTCTAGAAAGAAGCAAGCCTTCTCGCCTCTAAAACAGTGACCCAATACATTCCTCTTGTGAAGACAAACCATTTTATGGTATTTCTTTTAACAACAAGGAAAACTAAAACACTTCCTATAATATTACCTTGTTGCTTTTGACCTATCTTTGCAATCGGATAAAATCATTTTGAATGATGATTCTCATCCATCATATTACCTCTCTCTCTCCCAGTTTCTGTCATCCACAAATTTGATAAGCAAAGCTTTTATGTCTTTATAAAGTCATGGATAAAAATAAATGTACAAGACAGATTTAAAACAAAGCTCTCTTGGAAAGTTTCTAAATACCACTTTCAGGTAAATGACTCACCCATTAGACAAAACTAGCTGGTTATCAGCTAACTATGAATCTCCCTACTGACACTCCTGTTATAGTTCTAAAACTGGGCTGGTCATCCACATTATGATAATCTAGACACCATTTTCCTGTGTTTGATCTTTTGGAATCTCTTCATTTCTCTATGATTTCAAATAATTACAACAAAAAAAATTCCACTGCTACATATGCTCGTTCTTTTCGTGGCCCAGGATAATAGCATTTGTCAAACTATTGAGATTTCACATTTTAAAAGTAGCCAGAGACTCTCTAATTATTTTCATCTACCTCAGGTTTCAATTACCTATTAAATATATTTGTTCTGTCTTCCCCAGTCTAAATCCCACTCTCCTTGGAAAAGAATTGAAAATCAAAATAGGGTTTGAATGGTTCCTGCCTTTTCCTGTTCATTTGTAGCATCTCACCAGTTGTAACAAGCAGAAAATCTTGATTATTTGATTATTATAACTCTAAAAGCACCTCTTTATTGTCTTTCACAGTGTCCATGAACTTTAGGGGTGTGAGTGTGTGAGAGACTTTTAGTAGTCTGGAATATTTTTCTCTCCTCCAACTTTCTATGCTTCTTTAGAACCTGAGTTCACAGAGCTCCTTATGCACCCATAATTTCCATGGATTGTGCATTCAAAATTTCATTTTCAGAGCCCCCATCCCTCTTGAGCTGTCTTCTCTTTTGGAGTCACCATTCTATCATGAAATAATTACCCAGTTGACAACATTTTGGGGCTATTTATCTTATTAGAGAATGCTACCATAGGATCATAGGACTGTGAAAGTATTTTTAAAATAGCAGACAAGTATCTGTCAACAAGGATACTTAAGGAGGAGGTAAGAGGAGAATAATATTTGAACATATGAATGCAGATGTTATCAAAGCTCAACTCAGCAAAATCGTTAATTGCCCAATAAACAACTTCAGCATCTATAAAAAACTCATCAAATTGAAACCATGTTCAAAGTGAAATAACAATCCTCCACACAGGGCTAGGCTGTGTAGTGAAAACAGTGGTAAATGGAACAGAAAAGATCTTCTCATATACACTAGTGGAAAAGATGCACAATAACAAGTAAAGACGCCATGGAAATAAACGGATTGGGAGTAAGTGGGATAGTGCTGTTTTAGATCGACTGGTCAGGGAAAGCCCTCTGATAAGGTGGTATTTAACTTGGAATCTAAAAGTTGAGAATTCTATGCAAAGACTTGGGGGAAGAGCATTTCCTGGGGAGGGACTGTTGAAGGTAATGTTCCAAAGAGACAAAAGAACAATGAGGCATCAGTGAGAGCAAAAATTTGTTTAGAGAATAAAGTGAAAGTTCAGGAATCTGAAATACTATAAATACCTGCAATGTACCTAGGGAAGTATTAAAGGAGATTATATAAAATAAAATCATAGTGAAAGAAATATTTGAGAATGATGCCACATCAAGGAAATTTGCTTACTGCTTTGCGTCCATTTAAGCTTTCTTAGGAAAACTGGCTATCCCAGCCTATTCATACATTTAAACTATAATAACTAATGTAAAAGCAAATACGTTGCTCACATCTGACTCTATAACTTCAAATATATCTTCAAAAATAATTTAATACTTGGCTGCTTAATCATGCCCCATTGGACCAACCCAAGCAAGCACCTGTTTTCTCTGCTGCTGCTCCACAGTTGCTGAGAATTACCATATGACAGACAAAAATATTAAGGACAAGTGTCCATAGTCTTTCCCTATCCTGCCTTCTCAAGAAAATTCTCAGCTTATGGTGCTCAGGTCCTGAGCCTTTGCTAAAATGGTCCAGATAACGGATACAGAAAGGAACTGGAAAACGTCTAAAAGACAAAATGGATTTATATAAAATAGGCCATGGAATTATCTTCAAAAGTAAAGAAAATAATTAAAGAAGTTGAAGAAGGCCTTGGGGGGAAAGTGATGGCAGATGAGGACAAGAGCAAAGCTCAGAGTTTTGTAAAGAGAAAAGGGAGATGTGGAGTAGCTGCTACTATAATAAGTGACATCAAGGGTGAAAGGAACTAAAATTTATTTTTAGGAGGTTTTGCTATATGTTGTATGACATAATTTCTTCCTCTTTGTCTCCTCAAGAGGGCTTCAGTGTAAATCTGTATTACTTTTCAAAGTTTTATGGAATGGGATTGGGAATGATGGCCTAATTTAATTCAGATTTCACATGCATATTGGATGTGTTAAAAATTCATGCCTAACAGCTTCATTTGGGTCCCAACTATCTGTTGCTTGGCAATCTATTTCACTCCCAAATGAATCTTTTTTTCTCTCCTCCAGAATGAGTGTGTCAAGCCTTTTCCTTTTTTTCACACTTCTAACCCTCCTGATTCTTACCCAAATGCTTTGCCCACTAATTCATGGAAAAAAATAGATGATATCAATATTATTCACCTTCCAGCCCCTCCTCCTCATTCCCTCCTCCTAGTTTTCCCTAAAAGGAAAAGTGGTCGCAATCCTTCCCTAGCTAACCGTGTACTCTGGGTGGCAGTTCTAGCCCTTCCTGGCTCACCCAGGATAACGACAAGTGATGAAAATGATAATAATGATAACTGATGAGTCAATCCATTTTTCTTTTCCACATTGTGTCTCTCCGGAAGTCTCTTCTCCTTTTGTTTCTTCTCACCCTGCTTCTTTACAAAATGGAAGCAACCCCTCACCCAACAGCTCCACTTCTGAAAACACATCTTAGAAAAACTCTCGCACAGCATACAACCCACCAGCCAGGTGCCTTTTTCATAATTTCTCTCCCCAAAATATTCCCCAAGTACCTGTTCCAGGTACTTTAATCTTCCTCATTATGTATTTGGTGATATTTGAATTTATACATGCAGGAAGTATTACAAAAAAATGTTTTATGAATACCAACAACTATTTTCTGAAATGATGTTAAAATCTAACCTTTCCCTATCACTGTTCTCACTCATGGCCAATGTTCAGTACTTCTTTAGATATTAACAGACCAGCTACAGGAAACTTCCTAACAGAATTTCTTGTCTCTCTTTCACCACTTTGCAATCATCCTGCCACAAAGCTATCTCTTCTAAAACTCTAATTAGCTCACATCATTGTCCTGCTCAAACTCCTTCAGCGAGTTCCCATTACTTCCCCAACTAAAGTCAGAGCTTCTTATATGGTATGTAAAGCCTTTCAGAATATGACCCCAGCACTGTTTTTTAGACTTTTCAGCTCCTTTCATCTGCCTCCATAAAATTTCATTCTAGCTGTACTAGACCTCTCCTTCGGACATGAGCTTCTGGCCCTCTGTCTTTTGCTCCACCTTTTTCCTTACCCCCCTCCATGTCTGATTAAACCTAAACCTTACTCATCCAAACCACACCCACTACCTTGTGACGCCTGCTAGTACCACTCAGAATTAGCTGTTCCTTCTTTTTACACGAGTGGTACCATCCATCTCTGATACTGAATTCATCTTATGAAATTACATATACAGCTTTACATCCTCTAAGATTGTGAGCTTTTGGAAGTGAAAGATTGTTTTTATTCACTTTTGCATTCTTCCTACATACACCGAAGGCATACTCCATTGTTCCATAAAAATTCGTTCCAATAAGTTTGATAGACTCACTCATATCAGCATTGAAGTTAATATCTAATTTAATTTATTATTGTGTTTCGATTGTGAGTGCTTTCATTTTCAAACTTTACACAAAGTAATACAATTAAAAGCTTAAGACTGATTCTGTGTTTTCTTTTTAACTAGAGGCTTGAAGACATAATTAGCCCCAGGAGCCATATGGAGCTGCTGGGTATTAAAGCCAAATTTGTCTGATACTAGAACCTGTACTTTCAACTCTGTCCCACTGTGTCCTTATTAACTGCTTTTCAGGAAGAATTACAATGACCAGGGAAGGACACAACGGGGATGAAGACTTCAGCTGGCTTATGTCAGAGTCTGTGCCCCAGAATGTTCCAAGAAAATTAAAACATATTGATTAGAAATAGGGAGTGAGTCAGGAGGACAATTATGGGACAGTAGTGATGTAACTGGGCATCTGATAGTAAAAGAGATCTCTTTTGATTGTGGTTTATCGTTTGGAGAACTAGTACTTGGTGTCTTGAAGTCTGTCCTGCCCAATCAAGTGTTGTCTTGTATAAGTCCCAGCCCTCCCCCATCCCTTATCTTTATTAATCTCAAGAAAGTGCCCTGAACTGTCCATAGAACTAGGGGGATGGTTGGGGCAGGGAGCAGGTGAACACTGGGGATTGGTGGGTACCTGGTTGAAACTACAATGTTGGGAATGCTCTGTTGGCAATATGGCAAGTGAGGGTTGTTAGTTTGGGGTGTTGGATGTGGGGAGCATTTGGGACAGGGCACACCTGGGGTGGGTTTCTAGGGAGTGTGTGAGTGTTCACCTTGTCATAGTGTGTTATATCAGTGGGTGGAGACCCACATAATGAGTGGGAAGGTATTGGACTCCCATCCTGGAGAGGCCCAATATGTTCTCAAACAGAGGGGTGGGAGTCCCTTGAGAGCATGGGCGGTGCCTAATAAGGGACGACAGACCAGTGTGTCAAGCCCTCAGTGTTGTTGCAAGTAACTATGAATTTTGTCCTTCAAGAAGTGAAGCCTGGTAGTTGCCATGGGTCCCAAGGGGAGGAGGAGGGAGGAATTGAATAGATGAAACAGGGGGCATTTTGAGGGTGATAGAAGTATTCTACATGATCTTGAAGTGATGGATACAGGCCATGTTAAATTTCATCAAAATTTATAAAAGTGTATGGCCCAAAATGTAAACCATAATGTAAACCATTAACCATGGTTAGTAGCTATGTTTCAATATTTGTACATCAGTTGTAGCAAATGTACCATCCATATATAAAATGTTATTAATAGGGGAAAGGGGAAAAGGGGGAGGATGTTGGGTATATGGGAGTCCCCTGTATTCTGTACATGACTTTTCTATAACCTAAAACTTCTTTGAAGACAAAATGAAAAAAGTAAGACACAGGGAATAAATGGAAGATAAAGTCACTGTACATACAGGACAATAGAGCTTACAATGATGAAAAGCCAAAATGTCAAAAAAAAATTTTTTTTCATATTTTTTATTATCCCAAATTTTTATTTATTTTTTTTTATTTTTACTTTTTTGTATTTTATTTCTTATTTTTAAAACTATCATTATTTCATTTTCTTACTAATTGCATTTGGCTATTTTATTGGCTTCATTTTTTAAGACATTTTGGATCCCAGAAGGGTTACAACTGTGGCAGGGGAGGATCATTGGTGCAGGGTGTTAGTGATAGGAGATACATGGGAGGAAGTTCACCTGGGCATATATATAAGGCACATAAATGTGTTCAAATGTTCATGGGGCATTGCATGGTGGGTGGAGAGTCACACAATAACTGAAAGAATATCAAATTCCCATCCTGGGGAGCTCTGTCACATTCTCTAATGGAACAGCAAGAATCCCCCATGAACAGGGGCAATGACTAGTGAAGGGGGATGGGCCAATGATGGGCCTTTGATATTGATGACTGTGCTTATGAACCATTACTCTTGAAATTGAAACTTAGCCTAGTATTATAGGCTAAGAGTTACCTCCTGAGAGCCTCCTTGTTGCTCAAATGTGGCCTCTCTCTAAGCTGAACTCAGCATATAAATGCCATAACTTCCCCCCAGTGTGGGACATGACTACCGGGGATGAGCTTCCCTGGCATGGAAGGATTACTAACAAGCACCAACTAACAATGCAACTGGAAAAAGACTTTGACCGAAAGGGGGAAAACGCAAAGACAAATTAGTTTATATGGCTAAGAAACCTCAAAGTGAGTCAGGAGGTCATTCCAGAGATTTATGCACGGCTCAACAGGATCTCATTGACAGCCCAAGTAGATACTATCCCAAATAGCAGGGCTCCTGAAGGCTCTGAAGATGTCCAGACACTATAGCCAGGGCAGATAGCTCAGGAATTTGGTGCCCTGCCAGTGGGCCCTACTTTGGAATTTATTCTCCCCAGTGTGACAGAGTTGGACTCAGTTGTGGTTTCCCTACACATGGCTTTTCTGACCCTTTTATTTGAAACTATAATTAGTACTAGAGTTCATAGGTGTACGTCCAAGGGACTTAAATCTTTGGGTTGTCCTTGTACCAGCTGGGTCCTGAATCTCAATGGAGTTGCAACACCTACTCACCCAGGACAATGAACAAGGAGATGATGATGGACAGCGACCATCCCAAGGAACCGAGAGAGTCTACAACTGCAAGCAAGAGAGTCCCATCCATCTGCCCTATGGGATCAAAGCCTCCTCTCAATTAGCGGTGGAGTGGGCATCACCATCCCAGAATCCTCAGGATTGGAGAATGAACTATGGGCTAAAGTAGACTTACTGGTATTCAACTATAGTCTTATTGTGATTCTACCAATGGAAGAAATTATATCATTAGCTGTGGCTAATGGAGGGTCTGAGGGCAGGGAGAGGGAAAAACAGGTGTAATGTGGGGGCATATTCAGGACTTGAGAATCGTCCTGAAAGACTTTGCAATGACAGATACAGGTCATTATATATCTTGCTATAAGCTACAGAATTGTGTGGGAGAGAGTGTAATCTACAACATAAAGTAAAATCCATGCTTAGTGGCAATGCTCCAAAATGTGTTCATCAATTGTAATGAATGTACCACACTAATGAAGGATGTTATTAATGTGGGGAAATGTGGGAGGTGTGGGGAGCAGGGCATATGGAAATCCCCTATACTTTTTTTATAACATTTATGTAATCTAAGTATCTTTTAAAAAAATTAAAAATATAAGTAATTTTTTTAAAAAATTGCCCTGGGAAGCGGGAGTGGCTCAGTCGATAGAGCCCCCGTTTATCACATGGGAGGCCCTGGGTTCGCTTCCCGGGGCCTCCTTGTGAGGGCAGGCCGGCCCGCGCAGCCTAGTGGGCTGATGCAGCAAGCCCTCACAACAGGAAGCAGGTGTGGCTCAACCGGTAGAGCCCCCGTTTACCATGTGTGAGGCCCCGGGTTCACTTCCCGGGGCCTCCTTGTGAGGGCAGGCCGGCCCACCCGGCGCAAGGGGCTGATGCAGCGGGACCTCACAGCAAGGGGAAGATAAGCAGACACGGAGAAGACACACAGCGAATGGACACAGCAAGCACAAGCAGCAAGGGGGGGATAAATAAATAAATAAATAAATCTTTAAAAAAATAATAATAAATTAAATTAAATTAAATTAAAAAACTGCCCTGAGAATGGCATGGGTGCTTGTAGTCATTTTTAAAAAATTTTTATCCTTATATTAGGGTGCTTAACAAATTAGGGAATAGAAAAATATAGGTATAAAATTTGTGTGATCATACATGATTCTCTCAAAGTGGCAACCAGCTTTATACTCTTTCACCTTTGTTTGAAAAGGTTTGTTTCTACACTCCATGATATTTCTTCAGAATAACACTCTTGAAAACACACATAGAGAAAGAAGAAATGTTTTAGAGCAAACATTTATAAAACATTTGGGAACACTTACCTTGTGTGTATTGAGCCTTAATTGCTAGGTGGGTTATTTTGTCATATATAAACCAAGAACGGTTTATGTTTAATTTCACAGATGGTTATAGTATGTTACCCTAAGTTTCTTAGCCTGAGAGCTCTATTTCCAAATCTACAGCAATTTCTTTTCTTTTTTGCTCCTTCTTTAAATTTCTCTGTAGGAGTCTTTTCCTCCTTCCCCTTGGATGTCTCTCCCATAACAAAGTGGCTGTGGGGGGAAGGCCTAAAGATTCAGCAAAGAAAAATGCCTCTGAACACACAGCCAGATGCCAAATATGTCTACCCAAGAAGAATCACTCAACTTCTCCTTATTCATTTGCTGCCTTTATGGTCTTATATGTCTCATTAGATCATAAGCCCACAGGGAGAATTTGTGCTTTTACTATCTCTTCAGCAAGTAGTATATTACAAATGCTGAAAAGATGCTTATCTTTAGAAATATGCAATGATGTAAAGTTAAAATAGTCATGGAGGAAAAGAACTGACCTATTTCTTGTTAAAATTATCTGCAGCTTATGTCAAAAAGAGATAAAAAGTGTTTTATTCAAAATATTAACCTCCAGAAAACCCCGCAGACTAATGGAAAGAGCTGTGGCTGGGAGATGGAAAACTGGGTTCCTATCCTAATTTCGCTAACTCAGCCTATGAAATTGGACTAATTTCTTTAACCATTTGTGCCTCTTTCTCATCCGTGAAATAAGCATATTAACCCCTTTGTAGCTACCTCAAAGGGATTTCAAAAGTATCAAAGAAATTAACTATGTGAAAGTGCATTCAACGGTTTAAAATAAATGGTTTGATTGTCATCCTTGTTGTTATTCTTGTGCAATTTGCTTTTCAGTGACTTTAACCATGGTGATTAAACATATTAATTTTCCTTTACTCCCTAAAATTGCACTAAACTAAGAATAATAAATATTAAAAAGGTACAATGTTGCAAAGCACAAGAACAAAGAAGCAACAGGGGGCTATGAACAGTGTCAACAGATGTTTTGGATTTGAAAAGCTGATCAAGGACTAGAGCTGAAAAGCTGACCAAGTGTCTACAGATGCAAATCAATTCAAAACCCCCTTGAAAGGCTCAAGAACACAGGTAGTGGTTACCCTAGGAGGGATGAATGAGGTAAGGGTGCAAATAAGGGCATTGGTTGCAGGTCTGTATGATTAGCAGGAGCGGTTAGACCTTTTGCAGTTCCCTTCCTTAACCATCTGGCTGGAGCAGCTGTATGGAGGGGCTCCCGATTCATGCATACAGGTGCAATGTAGGAAAAGAAGAGGCCCCAGACAGAAACAAGAGTTACGTGAAGGTCTGAATACTAAACAGTGAGGTGTCCCCTTCTCCACTCCAAGAATTGCTGACTGCAAACATGTACGACAAAGACAATAAGGACAAGTCTTGTCTATCCATTCATCAATGATTTAGAAATATGGAAGTAAAAACCAGGAAAAAAGCTAAAAACATTACAAGTGGAGTGCTTCCAGTAAAACCTCTAAAACACTAATAAACCACTTATATGTATTACTTTCAGGAAAACTATAAATACATTTTTTAAGATTTGCCTTTCAAAGATCCAGAATATAGACTAATAGCAGGAGTTGATATACTCCCCTCCTTTGGTTTATTAGCTAGAGCCAGATTAAATTTAACAGATGGGGAATATAATAAAATCTTCATAAAATGGCAAGTGAAGCTCAGAAACTTTCTAAGCTGAGTCAGCCCAGTCAGGCCAGAGCCACATGTGTTTGATAGTGTTCAAAAGTTTCACACATATGGAAAGGACATTAGCATTCTGGGATTCATCCACTGACACAGAGCTTTGTCAGGTAGCCTGGTACCAGCCACCAGACACAAGTGGACGATCATCACAGATCTGCCTCAGGTGGGGAAAGATGAGACAGGAACTTCCCTACCAACTTTTCCTCCCTTTCTGGCCTCTCCTCAATCTTATTCATTGCTGCCTGAGCAATATTTCCGAAATTCAGGTCCAAAATGCCATCATCCCTCTTCTATAAACCATTGAATGGCTCTATAAACAGACTTCAGAATGAACCCTTGTCCCTTCCACCCACTCAACCTCATCTCCCAACACCATCCCACTGGTGCCCACCCAAAGGGAACTACTCACCACCCCTTCCAGACTCTCCACATGCCCCTATTCTCCCATATTTTGCCCAGGCTCTTTCCCTCCATCGAATGTCCTGTCCCATCTTTTCCTGACAAAGACCCACTCCTTCAAAAAATCAGCTTAAAATTCATCATCTGTTTTCAACCCAACAAAGCAAACCACTTACACCTTTCTCTATACACCTTTTATTCATGCCCTGCATTGCAATTATTTGCTTGAGTATCTGTCTCCCCTATTACACTGTGAATTCCCAAGAGCTGGGACTAGGTTTTAATCATCCTTGCATCCTCAGGAACTAGCAAACTGCCAGACACACTGTCAGCCCTCAAAGAGCCTGTTGAATTAACCAGTGAAGGAGCGAATTAATCTAATATTAATTTGGGCCTCCACACAGCCTATGTTTGCACCTATTTATAATGCTGATGTGAGAAAACATGACTTACATTCCCCCGATTGGCTAACATCTACGCTCCCAGGGCCTGAGGTCTAAAGTCCACCTCAAACAAAGGAATCACATCAACTCTCTGCTCTCCTAAGAGATAAAGAAAAAGGAATAGAAGCAAGAAAGAACCAATGGTCAGCTTGGTATATTTAAAACCCAGAGCAGATCATTTTTTAATATCCCTCTCCTCCACACAATAACATTAGTTCCAATAATAACCATGTAATAATCATTATTTTCTTGAATTATTCTTTAGTTTTAAAAATTACCAATTTAAAATGACGAATAAGTTTTTATTTCCATGATAGTATTCAAATTCAGTGGAATATTTCATGCAGAAATTAAAATGTGCACTTGCCAAACAAAAATATGATAGCTTGTAGTTCATATTCAGTTATATCTTCTAAAATTTTAACTATAAACAAAAACTCCAAGTTGTCCCAAAGAATGATCAGAAATGAAGTAACTCAATTTCCCTTTATTCATCCTTACAATCCTGTTCAATGTTCATTTCTAACCTCCTGTTTGAAAGCAGGAATATGACATACCAGAGGGCAGAATGACACAAGCTGTGCTTCAGACGGGCCTGTCTGAATCCTAATGAACCTACACTCCAAACAATGCCTGTAGCTGGGTCTGCCTGTATCAGGACCTACTGCAAAACTGGGGCTTCTCCAAATTAGCTTCCATGTAGCCTGCCATGTTTAGTAAAGGAAAAATAATTAAACATGTCAAATTTGAAGCTTAGGTATGTATTCCTAAAATTCAATGGTAATCAGAGCAATTGTTTAGCACTCAGGAAAACAAAAGATTTTATTTGGGGGAGGAGAATTTTATCGCTGGCATCATTTAAATTTGCTGCTGCATGGGAAGCACAACAGCAGCTCATAGTGGATTTTATTACTGACTTTAAGTTTTCCAGAGACCATGCATCCCCTTATTGCCTGCTCTCAGGAAGACCAAAGACCTTCCCCCTTCTTCCATTGTATTAGGACCTCACCTCCTTCCTTAAGAAGTGAAGAACAGAATGAGGACAGAGAGAAACAAGGCTGACCTGGAGAGCAGAGACAGAGTAGCCTGGCCTGAGCGACTAGAAACGGGTTTCTGCAGCCTCGGCCCTCAGACGGCACCCACTTATGTGTTTAGCCACATGCTACCTTTCATGAGGGCCTTGGACAGAACTGCAAAAGCAAATTTCATCATCCTCTCACCCCCTTATGAACCTGCCTCCCATTGTTGGTCTCCTGTTCTCTGATCCCCAACACACTCAACCCAACCCCCTCCCCTTGCCCTCCCCTTTCCACACATGTATCATTTCCTTCACCTCCCTGCCATTTCCCAAACTCATGTATTGTATATTTCTTATCCTCCTTCCTTGATTACAGGATTATTGGAATAACCAACTTTAGCTCTCCCAAGATAAATAACATTTTAAAGGATTTGGAGAACTCAAATCACTCTCTAATTAGGAGAATATGCAGTGGGTAGGGGGTGGAGGTGAGGAGTGCAGCACCTTTGGGGTTATTTTTGTCCCTTCTATTCATCTCACCTCACTCCCTTGCTGCCCACCACATCTCCCAACAAGCACACACAGGGTTTCCAGGATCAGAATATACAGACTTCTTTCAATGCCACATCTCTTCTTCACCTTCCAACCCAAAGCCCACATCAAAGCTCAGCTTAGCAGTGAGCATGGAGTTTAGTAAAATATGGAAGATCATCTCTTGGAGAGAAAGGTTAGGACCACAAAAAATCACATTCATGAACGTGAGTTACCATGCTTGTAACTTCCCTGAGATATTTTGCCTCAGTAGCTACAATTTGACCCTAAGCCTATTGGAAACTATGTAATAACACTTCTGAATAGTTTACCTCTGATGTGGCAGCTGGTGCCCAGGAAAACCATGCCTTTTCATTTTTATTATGTAATTAGCAAATCATAAGGACAAAAAAGTTAAGACTGCATCTAAAAAGAGCATGTTCCCAAATGACTATTGTCATATGCCTCAAGTCATAATTGTACCTATCAGCATTGTTGGTGTCCAGAGAGCTATTCTGAAAAATATATTAAAATAACAAAAACAAACATTTATAAAAAAGGGAGGAAAAATGTAGAATCCTTAGTGGCACTGTAGAACACAGCTTTCCACAACACGTGGGTTTCTTCTTAAGCTTCTTGCAGAATGGAGTGGGACTTCAACAACACCAGAAGCTTTAAAAAAATAAATGAGGCCCTCTATAACTATTTTGAACTGGGCTAAGTTGAATGGAATATATATTTATTTGCTGGTCTATGAGCACATAAATAGATTATCAATTTTCACCAGTAAGTCAATGATACATAAAGAATCAGGAAAGAGATCTCCGTGTGACTCTTTCAATGACTAGAGTGCTCCAAATTTCTGAATTTAAGTAACACTTTATACATTTCAGAATCAGGATATTTAAATAGAGCAGGGCTTTTCTTTTTATCTATTATTATATCTCTTACCTTTATTCCTAAATTCCTCTCAACACTCAAGCTTGCTCTATTCAACATTTAATTATCCTTATTGCCCCCAAAGTAATCTATGTTCCAGAGAAACATTAATACACAATTTAGAGAAGAAGAAAAACATGACATTCAGTATTGTCTTACTTTCAGAAAATAATTCTGTATGCATGTAGAGCTTACTGTGAACTAGGGAATAATTTAACTTCATGACCCTCATATTCAGTCGTTAATTACTTTTTCATTGTCCTCAATATATTTCTATTGCATCAATGGGACCAAAATTATACATATCAATTGTTATGAATATTAATTAAAAGCTTTGTATCTTCATGGAAAACCATCTACTTCCTACTCAAAGGTACTGAGTTTCAATGCTATAAAAAATTTATTTCAGTTAAATTTTTTCAGTATAACTGCAATCCATAAGATTATGGATTCCTTTGTTTTGTTGTTCAACTTCTGGAAGGACAAGCTATTTTATAGGAAGTAATTGATCTACAACATTTTGCCTGTAAACGAACCTATTTCAAAAGGAAATAAGTGTATTATAGCTGACATGAAGAAATGCATAGTACAGTGAGAAAGCCGCTTCATTACTGAGACTTTTGACAAGAGAGTGAGCATTAAGTCCAGGGAATCAGCCGACCACATTTGCTGTGTGCCCAAGCCCCTGGCGGGGAACTCGAGGAGGAGATTATGGATATGGAGAAGAGTTTTCATAACCACTTTATGCACACACGGGACTTAGAGAAAGAGATGCTAGCATCTGCAGTATGCACACATACATAGGAGCACGTTCGTTAAGCATTAAGAAGTGTGCAAGGTAGACACTGACTCTTTATGGGGCTTTGTCCCTCTCTCTTACTTCCTTTTCTCTCCTTTGAGAATCTAACAGACAAACCAGAGAGTATAAGGTGAACAGGGTTGAGGACAGATTGTTCATGAATATTGTGTAAAGCCATTCTTAATCTTGGTTTTGCTACCTCCTGGAATAAATTTAATTATGCCACTGATACAACAAAATGTGCAAAAAAATATCAAAGCACAATTAATTTAAAGTCATTTTATTGAAAATGTATGTATGCCAATTTACCTTCACCAGGAAAAAAAATGGTAATTGCATGGATATTTGAAAATATGGCTATTTTTTACAAGTAGAATATTATTATGAGAGTTTTTGTAAAAGAAACTCAAAGGGAAGAAACTAGCAATTACTGGGTAGCCAGGACATGCCAGGGACTGTTCTAATTGTATTACACACGTCTTGAAGTTGGCACCCAGGAGCCAGCCGACACTGCCTGTCCCACATTCCCACTCGGTTTCTGAGCACTCTCCTCCCAGGGTTCTGTTCTCTGAGTGCCTGCTACTGTCCCGCCCAAGTCTCACTTCTGGTTCACGTTTTCTTCTCCCAGCACCATGCCTCTGCAGAACTGGGCTCTAGCACCCATTCCTCTCTCTAAGTCCACTACATAAACATTTATGAATGTAGAAGATTTTACTAAAGGTGGAGAGATTGAAGGAGATCATCATAACTCAAAAATTAACATTTTACTTTTTTATTCTTAAAATATTTCTCAGTAGACAAGAGCAATTTTGGTGAGGATGTGGAGAAATGGAATACTCATATATTACAGGCGGATTGTAAAATGGTACAGCCACTTTGGAAAACAATTTGTCAGTTCCTCAAAATATTACAGGCACAGTTATATGTGACCCAAAAAATACACTCTTAGGTATATACCCAAGAGAAATGAAAACAAGAGTTCATTCAAAAACTTGTACATGAATGTTCATAGCAGCGTTATTATAATAGCCAAAAAGTGGAAACAATACAAATGTCCACAACAACCAATGAATTGATAAACATAATATGGTTTATCCATACAATGGAAGATTATTTCACAATAAAAAGGAATGAAGTACTGATACTGCATGGATGAACCTGGAACATATTATGCTAAGCGAAAGAAGCCAAACACAAAAAATCACATATTGTAAAAGTCCATTTATATGAAATGTGCAGAATAGGAAAATCCATACAGACAGAAAGTACATTAGTGGTTTTCAGGTTAGGAGGAGCAAGGGTTGGGGAATGAGTGCTAGTGGGAATGGGGTTTCCTTTGAGGATGAGGAAAATGTTCTAAAATTAGACAGTGGTGATGGTTGCACAAGTGTGAATATATTAATATACTAAAAACCATTGAATTCTACACTTTTAAAGGGTGACTTTTATGAGATGTGAGTTTTATCTCAATAAAGTTGTTATTAAAAAATTCTCAGAAGTTCCCACAAGCTAGACTCCAGACATAGACTAATTTACTCAGTCCTCATTCTTTCCCTGTTTTCCTCCCCCACAGCAACAACGAAGAATTCTTCTTTATTATGAAAAATAAATCCACTTTCTCTAGTTCCTGCCCCCCGCTTCAGTCATGAGTTCTCTTTATCAATGTTCTCTGCTAAAAAAAAATGAGCCTTCTGTTGGGACCTCACCCTTCCTTATACCCCAACCATCACCAATATGTTCTCCTCTAAATATCCTAGAAAGAGGATATGACTGCAGTCAGATTTTATCTCAAAGCTTTCTGGGTTTTTTTTTTAACTTGATAGCTAAATTTCATGTTAAAATGAAGTGTGTGTTGTGTTTTCAAGGCATGCACTTCTATTAAGATTATCTTAAAATTTTTAAAAATTCAAAACAGGAAAAGTAAGAGATTTAGCATTTAATAAATAAAAGGGTGCTTAAATACTTCTAAATAATAAACATAACCAAAAGCACACAAAAATAGTTAAATCATAAAGAAACAATTATAGTGTTAAATCGCTGTGGTTAAATCTCAATGATTTAACTCCTATCGGCATTTATGCCCATTCAGGTTATTTTGGGGACATATTAATAAAATATTAAATGTGTAAATAATGTACTATACTGAGAGAGAAAAATATAATATGCAAATTAAATGGAGCATGACACATGGATATACTTTTTAAAAATTTAGCTGACTACAATCAGTTACAAAACGCTTTACTCTTAGAGAAATAATGATGACTCCAGGTGGCCAGCTAAAGGGTTACCATGTTGAAAATCACAACCCTCCACTATGCTCAGCTTTATGTAGCACCTAACCCAAGCCTTGACCTTATTCCATGTAGTATGATGAATGGTGCTGGGCAGAGAGCAGGAAATCATAGGGATACTGGGTTTAGTGAACCCAGAGAAATGGAAAGTTCATCTACAGAAGCTGCGCATCAATTATGCCCTTGCTTTACTAAAGAAAGAACAACTGCAAATAGAAACTTAATCTGTGTATATCACTTAGGATTTCATTCTTCTGCAAATAATAGAAAATCCTACTATAGTACCCTAAACAGATATGTTTCCATAATAAGAGTCCAGAAGTAGACAATACAGGGTTAATTCAGTGGCTCAATTATGTCACCAGAGACCTAGGTCTTCCATTTTTCCACTCCACCATCTTACTATGTGGGCCTTTGTTTGCATGTATATTTCCTCATGGTTGCAAAATGGCTACTGCACCTCCAGGCATCACATACAGTTCCAGACAAAAACAAGAAAATGGGAAGTGAAGGAGGACAGAAATATAAACACTTTCTCTGAAATCCCTACTAGGTTTCTGTTGAGAGCTCACTGGTCAAAATCATATCCAATAGCTACCCCTTTATCTTAGTTTTCCAGGGCTGCTATAACAGATACCATAAACTGGTTGGATTTAAATAAAATAAAATAAAAAAGGAAATTATCATTTCACAATTTTGGAGGCTAGAAGTCCATGTTCAAGGTGTCAGCAGGATCAGACTTTCTCCAAAGTCCATATTTTGGTAGTGGTTGCCAGTGATCCATAAATCCATCTGTAGCTCCATCATATGGCAACCTGTCTTCTGTCTCCTCCTCTAGCTTCTAGTCCCATGTCCAAATTTCCTTTGCTTTTAAGAACCCAAGTCATATAGAATTAAGGCCCACCCTGATTCAATCTGACCTCATTCAAAGATCCTGTTTACAAAGGAGTCCATATTTGTGTTGTGGAGTTAGGACTTAAATGTGTCTCCGTTGGGAACATGAGTCAATATACCACACCCTTGATACAAAATAATCTGGGACGTTGAATATTTTTAGCTGAACACATCAAAAAAAATCAAATTTCTCAAGGAAAATGGGAAGAATGGATATTGGGTAGGCAACTAGCCTTAGGTTTTACAGATATATTCTCAGTAGTTTGAAAGTTCTCTATGAAAACTTTTAAATTTTACTATTTTTTTTCATTTTCATTGTAACATCAATTTAATTTAAATATTGTGCTAGATGGCCATCTTTTAGTCAGGTGAACCAAAATGCTTCATGATTTCATTATCCATGTTCAGATCTATATTTTTGATGGAACTGATGCCAAAGACCATTACTTTAATTGTCATAGGCTAATGAGAAAAGAAAAATAAAGAGGAGATGGACAACACATAAATGATGTGCTTGAACAAGGTAAAGATCAAATGACATCACATCATGCTGTACTCTTGGATAAAATAGTCTGCAGCATCATTAGACCAAGACTTTGCCTTTGGATAATCTCCTGAATATGTACATTTTCAGACAATGACAGAAAGGTATTTGGAACCTTTCTTTATTGTTTTTAGTGTTTGCAATCAAGATAGTCAGAAGAGCCATGCCTTTAGAGCTCTTGCCCTCTAATTTAGGTGTTTCATTAGCAAATGTGTATATTCCCTGTGCCAAAAACATAAAAACTCAGACATTTTACAAAAGAAAGAAAAGGAAAACTGGGTATATGCACTTTATTGTGCCTAGCAAGAACTAGTTTCTTCTGTAGCTTTTTAATATTGTCTCATGGTTACATCTCAGGAAAAAAAAAAAAAAGCACTTCCTGAAACTATCAAATACAGTAATAAAAAAACCACCAACCTCAAAGTCACTTCAGAACTGGTTGAGAGATTTGATGAGCGTCCTCCTTACTGTCCAAGAAGTATGGCATTGTGTTGTTGCTGAGTCCTTGCCCAGTTTCAAAGCATCTTTCTACTTCATGGCAAACATGACTGGTACAGCTGTCAGTGCCAAACATTTCATCTCTCTGACCAAGAGGCATTGTGAAAGCAAACTAACCCTGTAGATCTGCTTGGATTAACTAAACAATCATATAACAATGGACAGTTACAGAGTCTCGGAAAGCACAACACATAGTGGCTCCAATTTAAAAAAATATCTGGGAGGAGAAGGAATTCTTTTTATTCCCTAACTTTGGACAAAGCAATTCTTTGAATGCTCTACCGCCTCCTGGAGAAGGTTCAGTGGTTTTGAACACTCTCCTTTTCTATTTAAAGCCCTTAAAAATGAAAAATGCCATTTTATGAAGAAGTAGCCACCAACAGAGGGAACTTGACAAGTGCAGGACTTCAAAATGAAAAAAATGGCAGCTTGTTCCATCTAAGGGTCATGTTCAAAATCAGACTTTCCTTTCTATTTGAATTATATCTGAATCTTCTCATTGGATAAATGTTCTTGAGTTGTTCCAGGCCGTGCACTTTGGGGGTAGGCAGTGTTGTGCCTCACCAGCTATCTCCACCTCACCCCTCCTCATCCCCCCTCCCCATTCTTCTGCCATTTAAGGAAACTATCCAATGCCTTTTAGAGGCTTAAAATGCTGGGTCTTCATTAAAATTTCACATGGATTTTATGGGTGAAAGATGTTAACCAAGACAAAGCTTTCTTCAACCATTACTTAATTCTTGGTGGAGCTGAGCTTGTATCTAAGGGTTTTGATTCTTCTGGAGTCTTTGAATATTCAAGAAGATCCAAATTAAAATCAGGAGCAACACTTTTTAAATTTTGATTTCCTTTGTTCCTTTTATTTTCCAGACTTTTCACACCAAACCTGACCTAAAACCTTTTTTGTCCGTCTTCCTCATTCTCGATTTCCCACCCCAAATCTCCGAGATCCCTTTCCTCCAAAGATACCGAGTTGCTCCCTGCTCCTTCCATCCTTTCCCTGTTTTTTTCTTCCCTGAACTGGTCTGAGCCCTCTGCAATGCAAATCCTCTATTTTGGAATCTCCACCTTGTCCAGCTGATTAACCCAATTTGTAAAATGGAAGGTAATACCAAGCATGTACTACCAAAGTTTACCTTAAGAGATAGGAGGGGGGATAGAGATCTATATTCAAACTACAGTTAAATATTTGTTCACATATTGCTCTGTAATACATTTGACCTTCAATTGATCCAAATGCATCTTTTACTTATGGAGACTACCTCTCTTCTTTCTTCAGTAGGCAATACAATTAAAGTTGTAATACTTACTACCAATTTAATCATCAACACAATCAGGCATTGATAGAGCAGGACTTGGTAATGAAGTGTTCATTCAGGATACAATGTGAATATATTTTTAGGTTTTTTGAAAAATAGAAAATCAAAATTTTAAAATTCTTGAGGATAACTTACAAAAATCCCCAAGATTACATGACCCGTTTGAGAAACTTCACGGAGTTAGATGGTCTCTAAGATCATTCCCAGCTCAAAAAATTCTATGCCTTTAAATGAGTTGAGATAAGTGAACCCAGAAAGATGGTTCAATTACTAGCCTGAATGCCATATTTGACACTCAAACTTTAAATCACTTCTTTCTTCATGAGTCTGTGGTTGAATCCAGAGATTAGATGGCTTTCTCAGCAGGGAAAGCTGGAAATATATCTCAACTGACACTAGGTAAGCCTATGAAGTTTAACAATAATGTTTTCTAAGGCAATGAAGAATGAGGAACTCTACTGTCTATAAGATTTCATTCAAAAAAGGCCAAGCATTTTAGGCTCCTCTGCAGAACTCACCTTAGACATAGGTGGAAGAACACCTGTCTACATGTTGAAATTAGAAAGGCTGCCCATGCGTACATTTCCCAGCCACCTTTCCTGGAACCTGAAACTCACACCATCAATGACTCAATTATTCCATTTCACCAGTGTTTCTAAAATCCTTCACTGTGAACAAATACTCTAGGAAAGGGTAACACATTCACAAATTATCAGCTATTTCCTACCATCAATCTTCATTCGTGGCCTTGTTTCCTTTTCACATCTTCCCCAAAATACCTTGTTTTCTTCTCTTCATTTATCACAATCCAGAATAACCTTTAAGCTTCAGCCCAAGTGCCCACAAACTACCAAAATCTTTCTCCACTTCAGATTAAAGAACACACCCTCCCCTTGCTTACCCCCTGCATTTTTAATTATATTGCTTTGTTGTTATTAAATCTTTTCTCTTTATCCCTTTCCCCAGCTAAATTCCAAATACACTGTCAGCTCTTTTAACTCAGGAGTTATTATTTTGTCTTTCTTGTGTTTTTTTGGTCCCTCCACTCACCCAAGTTGGGAAGTTAATCACAATTATATTTGATATTTGGTCAATAGAGAGCACAGAAGGAATGAGATGCAGGACGTCTCTGTTTTGATAAGAGTACAGGAGGGGAGGCAGGCAGGCTGGGTGGCCCTGTAAGGTCAGAAAGGATATGGAGGAGAGCTTCACAAAAAGCAATCAGGGGAACCCCAGAAGAACTGCTCTGAAATACTATCACTATCCCAACTGTGGTTCCATGGATCTCTGCTGGAACTGCATGAGGAAAAACTGAGGGGAAAATGCCAAGACGTAACCTAACATGACAATTTAACTTTACATTGAATTCTTTTTTTTTTTTTTCTGACTCAACTAAGACTTGTCATCAAGAAATACCCAGGATATCATGTCTCCTACCTAACCATTTATCTCACCTTTAAAGCAGATGAGCCATTTCTGTTACACAAGGGTCCAGAGCTGCTTTTGTAAAGAACATAATGCTAGCTTGGCTATCATACAATAGTACAGACCTCTTTCCTCTGGTCAGAAAACACACCCGGGAACACGAGGTACAGTACATTCCAGACAAGGTCCATGTCCAACGGTCCAGAAAGCCTCGCAGTTTGACTCCCTGTCCTGCATTGTGAAGGGTTACAGAAACTTTCTGCATTAATTATGTCTGAGGAATCCTGGTGAGGGATCAAGGCATTAGCCAAATACAGACACAGAGTCCTGGACCCCTCCTCTGTCAGGAACAGCGACCTTGAGGGAGACACTTAAGACAGTCCTGGATTTCAGTGCAGCCACACGCAGCAGGGAATGTGAATAAGGGAAGAGGAAGATCAAAGAGCAAAAGATAAAGCCAGTGGGAGAGACAGAGAAAAATAGAGAGGGGGGATAAAAGGAAGAGGAGGGCAAAGGAGAGTGAGAGAGAAGAGACGTGAGGGAGACAGGCAGGAACAGAAAGAGACAGAGACGCACCCAGTAATGAGGTGGTTCGTACTCTGTTTCGCTTCCTCTCCTTGATATTTAAACATTTTCCTCCCAAGCACACTTTCTTCCTGACTGAAGTGGGTGGGATGGCCCTGGGCGGTGAACAGGCTGCTGCCACGCTGCTGCCCCTGGGGCTCTGGTTTCTGTTTCTCGCTGGACCTCTCACCATGTCCCATGCAGGCTGCTCTGAAGTCTGGACACTTTAGAGTGTCTAATCCAGTTGGCTCAGCTATTTCAACTAAATCAATTTCCATCAAATTATCACTTCTAGCAGTGATAGAGAAATTAATGATTTCTTGAAGGGACTATTGTATTTAAATATTTCAAGCCTGTTGGTGTGATGTGTGTCAGCAAGAGAGAAACATATTGACTCAGAGTCACAGCTAATGCCAGGCTTTATAAATATTCCTGTCAGATAAAGAATGGCTCTGAATGGATCCCATATGATGTACAGTTCTAAAGCAAGCAGGTTTTGCCAAGAGGCTCAAAGGAGGCTGCCATCACAATACCATGGACTGAATAATGGGATTTTCCTTTATCTTTCCTAGCACAGAAAGGAGCAGCAGAGAGGTTGGCTCAGCATGCACCAAGGAGAAGGTAAATTGATTCATCAGATTCCACAAAGGGTCCAAATGTGGGAAGCCTCTAGGTGAAAGCTTCTAGAATACCAAAGAGCAAGCAGCATTTGCATTTGAATCCATTTGATAAAAGAGCCCTTGAGGGTTGCTCTTGCTGGGATGACAGGAGACAGTCACTCTCTCAGCTGATGAGAACTGTGAGCCATGAATGAAAATCCTGGGTCCATGCAGCTCCAATCAGAATTGAACACTATCATGACTGGGGCAGTGTAGACAGTCCACTAGTCCACTAGTCCACTTTATGCCCATCCCCCATTTCTCTCCTCCTTCCAATTACTTAGCCTTGGTCCATTTGACTTCGTATCAGAGAACAAACCCAATCATGAAGCAAAACAATTTTGCTTCCCACAAAAAATATGTGATGGCTGGAGAGAAGATGCTGTTCCTGCCTATTGACTTCAATTCTCTATAGACGGTTGATGACTGAAACCTAATACATTGCCATGCCTAAAGTTCATCTTCAAAAGACCACTGAGGCTAGGTTAGAGGGCTTTAAAATTCTGTAACAACCTCGTTCAAAGTGAAACTCACTTATCCAGGACTTTTCTGACCCACTCTGGGTTTTAACATTCCTTTCTATTTAAAGCAATTGAGGACCTCTGCTCTCTAACAGATAAATAGAGTTGAAAGATTAATTAAAATGAGGAATAGAGAATGCCCTACCATATTTCATATGAGGATGCAGCAAAAAGGAGTCATGCAAATCAACAGTTATTCAAAAGACCTCATCTGAACTGAAATCATCTTGCTAATAATTTTTTTTAAAATGTCCACCCATTAGTGTACCCATTAGTGTACTAACTTTCCAGAAATTAGATATCACCATGTTCCTGCGAAGGATCCATCCAGGCTACTAGTGGCCTGGAAGAGAATGCACCTCTCTGCACATTTTCTGGGTATGCATTTGGGCTGAACCAAGCGAAATATTTTCTCATCTCACGGAACATCACAATCTTTGTTTTACAGATGTTCTGTGGCATCCTGTGTATTTATTTATATTTATGCTACCCTCTGTGATGGGTGGAGTTGTATTCCTCACAAAGACGTGTTCAAATCCTAACCTCCAACCCCGAGAATTTGACCTTATTTGGAAATAAGTCTTTAAAGATGTGATTAGTTAAAATGAGGCCAGACTGGATTAGGATGGGCCCTAAGCCAATACGACCAGTGTCCTAATAAGAAAGAGAGAGGAGATGTGGACAGACCCAGGGGAGAAGCTCCATGTGAACAAGGAGGCCACAAGCTAAGGAACAGCGAGATTTGCCTGTTACCACCAGAAACCAGGAAGAGGCAAGGAAGGATTCTCCTCTACAGTTTTCAGAAGGAGCTACCAACTCCTTGATTTTGGACTTCTAGACTCCAGAATTGTGAGACAATAAATTTCTGTCATTTTAAGCTATCAAGTTTGAGGTAATTTGTAAATGGTAGCCCTGGCTAACTAAGACAGCTTCTAATTGTGGGCTCTTGCTGAAGTGTGGCTTCTGCACAGCCTACCATAGGCACAGAGCCCCACTCTGCTGCTTGCATCAGGCACCAGCACCTAGCAGAGCCTGGAGAGATGATTCTTCTTCCAGCTACAATGGATATGCAGTAAACCCTGGCGTATCAATCCCAGAGAAACTGACAGCCTTCAGAAAAGAAATATGATGGACATATAACTTGCCTTGGTATTTCATGTTTTTAAAGGAAATGGCCTTAAATGACAACAAATCAAATGCCGCCATGCTTCTCAGCTCTTTGGACACATTTTCACGAGTTTAGAAACTAAAAAAAAAGCAAACAGAACATGGCTCCTATTTTCAGGGCTTCTACTCACCTGTCTGAACAACCTGAAAGCAAGGCATTGCCTCTAATCCTTCAGTTATTCAACTCTCTGGCACTCTACCTTGGTGATTCTAACTGTCCCATCCCACAGATAGCTGAAATATCCTCACCAGCTTCCACAAAATGATTCTTTCAGTCTCACTGTTCATCTAGTAGACGCAAGATTGTCAAATGCTAGTAAACAATTGCAGTTTCTTGTGTAGCTCAGAACCATTAGGGAAGCTGTGATCTAAAGTACAGTATGGGGAGAACTGAGTTCTGGTGTGAGCTCCACCAACAGCCTGTCCTGGCTCCTTCGTGGCCAATTCCCTTGTGTAAAATGGAACCAATGCTTATCCTGTTCACCTGTTTTCCTCTTGGAAACATTGGATGAGCAAATGCAAAGGACATTCCTTTGTGCAGTGTGATGCAAACGCGTGGTCTTTGTAATCCTTTTTTCCACTCAGACAATCACCCTTACAAAGATCATACATCTCACCCTGGAGTCCAAAGACCATTTCCTTCTTAACATTAGAGGTGCTATTGCCTTCCACAACTACACTTCCCTTCCTTTTCATTCTCTGGCATTTGGTAAGTTTCTGAGTTGAGACACAATTTGTGGAAAGTTATACTGCATGACTGGCAAAAGGAAAAGGTTTCCTCCAAGAGTTATGGAAAGATTGGCTCTAACTAGTTCCACTCATTCATTGAGCCACTCTTTCTGGAGTGTCAACTTTGAGCAGGTCACTGTGCTTTGCATTTGAGATTCAGCCGTAAAAAAGCAGTGGCAAGGTCCCTGCTCTTGGGCATCTTACATCCTCAATGAAGGGAGGAGTGGGGAGAAATAGAGAATAGCAAAGTAAACAAATTAGGAAAATAAATTACCACCCATTGTGATGAGCCCTATAGGTAGAATTGCAACATAAGACCAAATACGTCACAACTTTGGGGAGGGAGCCTCAGTGACACACACATAAATTCCCTGGTCTCCCACCAGTGGCTGTTCTATCACTCAAAAAGTGATTTTATGTGGTTTCCTTTTTAATAGGTGGAGGAATGGTCTGCTTGCAATCAAATAATCCAGTGGGTGGAGAGTTCTTCTGGCAAATAAATGTCCTCTCTTTTTGTATCCAGAAATCCAAAAAGTAAGGATTAATACATTGTTTTTAGTTTAATTTTATATTTGGTCACCCACAAGTATAAGCCAAGAGAGTAAAAAGGATTAAAAGAAGAAAAGAACTATTTGCCCTACTTCCATGATCCCATCTTCATTTCTACAGACCTTCCACATTTTTTCCATTGGACTTTGGGAAAATTAAAATAAAAATTTTGAAGAGTTGGGTCTTTTTTCTCTTTTTTTCCTATTTTTCTATCTCTTTTCCTTCGAAATGTCTGCTGGCCTTGCTATCACCCACTTACTATCTAATTCAGCTCCTCTTATTCCCCTTTGAAGTGCTTTCCTATATTCTTTATCTCAGTTCCTCTGGTTATGGCATTATCTTCTAACTTGGAATAACCACTGCCGTCCATCCTCTACTCTCAGGCACTAAACCACAAACGATCCCCAGGTAACCCT
The DNA here is from genome assembly GCA_029593785.1 of Cabassous unicinctus. Taxonomy (NCBI): domain Eukaryota; kingdom Metazoa; phylum Chordata; class Mammalia; order Cingulata; family Chlamyphoridae; genus Cabassous; species Cabassous unicinctus. Next base: position 15,616 of record JAQZBX010012292.1, on the reverse strand, counting down.
GACCTTTAATTTGAAAAGTACTTTCTTACATCATCTCCATAGCATATTATACCTGCTTCTCTTTTTTCTTCTCCAAGATCCTGCTGCCAATTGGCAGCAGATCTGGGAACAACAGCCTGTTATACAGATCCTAAGTTCCATATCCTGCTTACTTTTTCCAGCTGACCATAGGCACCTTACCCAAAGTGAGCAATAGCTATTCTGGAAACCTTTTCCACACCAGCAGGCAGGTGTTTGAGACTTTAGAAAGAAAACATTGGAAAAAGGAATAGTCTCTTCACTCCATGTTTTCAGCAGGAAATGGAATATCTCCAAAACCATGTAGCCACGCTGGTTGCTGGGCGAAGGGAGGCAGGAAGAATTGTCATGTTTCCAGCTTTTCTCCACTATAAGGCGACATTTCCTTTCACAGCAGTTGTGAAACATTTCAGAACTTCACATTTCTGTGAGCATGGAAAAATTTTTATTCCCAAGTAAAATATGAGAAAGTTTTAATATTCTAAACCAGGGCTTTAAAAGTACCAATTTGGGGCTCTCCAGACAAGGCATCAACCCATCTTTCCAGCAATATCTTCCATAACTCCCCTTCAAGCTCATCAGATTCCTGCCATAACACCTGAAGCCTCATGCCCTCAAGAAACCAGCACTCTCCAATCTCTGAGCATCCACCCATAAAATTCCTCTGCCTTGGACTGGTCTTTATTCTCAGCCCTCAATGTGAGGCTCTTCAACTGCTGCCTTCCTTGTGAATTCTTCCTTACCTTCCATCCAAATTTAGTCTCTTCCTTCTCTGTGCTCTCCTAACACATTGCTTATAGATCTACAATGAAATTGGCCACCTTTGATCTTGTATAATAGCTGGTGTCTATAAACTCATTAAAGTGAAGCCATAAACTCATTACATGAACCCACTGAACTCATGGGTCTCAATGAGCCTGCTTTGCTCCCATAATAGGCACTGTTATTTGTTAAATGTAAGTGATCAGGAATAGTGACTCATTCTCTTCAGTGACACATCATAGGGGAAGTAAAGGCCCTCCTTGTAAATATGTGATTGTCTCTTCTCCCTTCTATGTTGTTAAAACACTGAGCAGAGTGATTACTAATCGTTGAATACATTTTTGTCATTGCTGATAAGGAAGAGGAAAAGGATGATAATATGAAAAAGAGAAAGGGTAAAAAAGAAAGTGGACCTCTGTGGTGGGTTTCAAGATGGATGGCCACAGTCCCAACGGAGCTTGGCAGCAACTGTTCAACCCTGAGTGAGCCACCTTGGAAGTTATTTTAGTATCCTAAGCCAATCAAAGCAAATACCATGAAATGGGTCAGGTTAAACAATGCGAATTAATTCACTCATGATTTTGAGGCCAGGAAAATGTCAACAATCCAGGCATTATCAAGGTGATGCTTTCTTCTGGAAGACTACCTGCCAGCAACCTTTGGCTCCTTTGTCACCTAGCAAGGCACGTGGGGGTATCTTCTGGTCTTTCCCTTCTCTTCTAGGTTCTGTTTCAGCTTCTTGCTTCCTGTGGCTTCCGCTCTGTCTGAATTTCATTCTCTTATAAAGAACTCCAGCAATAGGATTAATTAAGCCCCACTCTGATTAAGGTGGGCCATACCTTAACTGAAGTAGCCTCATCAAAAGGTCCTTCTTGCAAAGGGCCCACACCCACAGGAATGGATTAAATTTAAGAACATGTTTTTCTGAGGTACATACAGCTTCAAATCACCCCAGAAGTGAGTTTTCTAGGTGAGGTCAAGCCACCCCAAGCAATATTGCATAGAGCAGAGACAAGCCACCCCCACCCAACCTCACCCAACTCCCAATTCATTATCAAAATCAATGATTGTTGTCATTTTAAGCCAAGTAGTGGGATGATTTGTTACATACAATAAATAACTGGGACAGCCATTTAGCTAACTTTCTTCCTGTCCTTTAAGATTGTGAGTCTTTTTATTTTGTATTTTATATTTTATATTTTATTTATATATTTTTACTTAAATATATTAATATACTTATAAAACATATTATTAATATAATTTGTATTTTTAAAATCAAATAATTGCCTAAGTTTTTCAATAATTTCCTAGATATTCATTATATTTCAACTTGGCCAATTAATTAACAAGCTACTCTTTTTGGGTGAATTATAAGCTATGTGGTGTTCAAACTGTATCCCACTAAAAAAACTCTCTGGATGAAAGATGTGGCTGAGCAGGATAGGGGTACTCACCTCTGCATCACCTACAGCTTCTCTTCCATCTGCCTACATATTGTGAGTTCTGCCTAAGAATGCGTTTCAAAAAAGGATTCTATAGCCAAAAAAGCATTTGAGAGGTACTGTTCTAATGTGTTAGGTCCAGCAAATTTTAGGCTGTGTTCTCTGCTAGTAGCTCTGATTACTTTCATGAGCCAATGGAGCAACTGCTTAAATTGTTTTCCATTTATAGGCAAAACTAAACTGAAGCCCTGCTTACCATTTTCTACTGTCTTTCATATGCTGAGCATTTTTGCTTCTGCCTGGGATACCTGGTATATGAAAGGTAACTCCTGTTGCTTTCAGAAGCTCACTCTATAAGCTGCAAAGCAATGACACCTGCTTAGAAAAATTCCTCCCAGGAGTCATGGATGACATTTCTGGGAAAGATCCCAGAATGGCACATTGGAAATTAATAAGCATACCAAGCAAATGGCTCCTGTGGAAGATGTACCCTCTTGTTCATTCAGCAGAATTGTATTGTCAGTATAATGGCCTGCCTGTCTCCCTGGGCCACTACTACTTACTGCTGAAGCCACTTGACATTATTTCATACAGGTTTAACCTTGCTTTAGACACTAGGACCCCATCCATCCCTAGTCAAAGGTGAGGACATACAAGTCAAAAATACAAGTATTGGGGGTTGTAAATGACCTTGGTTGTCCCAGACTGACTTTATGATCAGATTCTCCTACCAGGACATGACATTCCTCCCATGGCCAGCTGCCTGCATTCCTCCCCAGTTTCCAACCAGAGCTTCAGCCTTGCCCTGCCTTCATAAACTGCCTTAACCCTCCAGTTTCTGCAAAACTAGAGCCCTGTCATTTATTCGTCTTTCATCCTGGGGTGCAAGCCCAGTGCCTGGGCTCTGACAGACTCCCTGACAATGATGTATGCCTCCCTCAGTCTGAGCATCTTGTTTCCTCCAGCCCCCCCTCCACTGTGCTCCACCTCCCTGCAGTAACACCACCTGCCTCCTCTTGCCGGTCCTCCTTCATACCGGCAGTTCTCCAATCTGCCACCTCACCCTTCAAATGCCACAGGCAACATGCAAGGCAGGTTGCTCTTGCCCTCGTGGTCAGAGTCTGTCTCTGGGTGCCTACCCCAGCAAAACGGGGTGAACTGTTTCCGGATGTCACCCCGCCCCCTAGTTTGCTTTGTCCCACTGCCTAATTAAGTCTGACTTTGAGAGGGTCTAAACACAGGGATTTCCAAATTAGCATCCTATATAGAAGGAGGTGATCAGAGCTTCAGTCTAAACTGTGTCCCTGCTAGGCCTCAGATAGGAGCATGCCCTGTGGTCTAATGAGGCAAGCCTGCCAGCAGCCCATATTTCCAAGGAGACACTGAGGAAAGTCCTGGGAGTAAGCTGACCCAAGAGAACATTGGCACACAAGTGGTCAATGGTCAGAGGGAGAGAGCACAATGCCTGCCACCTGGAGATTTCTTCCAGCCCCGATAAATTCTTGTTCCTAAGGAAAAGATATACTTCAAATTAAAACTGAAAGAACTATTTTTATTTTTAAATGATTTTAGTTCCTGTGGCATAAAACAATGCTGCACTGGCACCTGGCTAAGAGACAATAATGTTATCCTTATTTCCCCACCTAAAATAGCATAGCAGGGTACACTGATGGTTGAGAGAACAAAGGATGATTAAACACCCTGGTACATCAACCAGATACATCTGATGGATGCAATCATGCCCAACAAAAGCAGGAGCAGGTAGTGTGGTGCTCAGCAGATACCAGGTGGTAGGTGGCTGATCTTGTTCACCAGCACATATAAATTACTGGGGGGCTGGGGAATGACTGGCAAGGAGCTAGAGCATGTATCAGAGTAGATAAGAGCAGGAGTTAACAAAATGCAATTTGCCTAAAAAAAATGTTTTTTGTGGCTGAGTGGATAACTAGGGCTACCAAAGTTACAGCTGAAATAGGATTTCCAGAACACTCAGATTTTAAAAAGAAGAGCTCCTAAGTGATTGTTTCTATTTGGTTTCAGTTTGGTTTTAACTAAGTCAGAAAGGCTCTAACTTAATGTTAGCATCTGGTCAATACATTTCCTCCACTGACACCCTGTTAAAGCAATGCATACTTTGGACTCAACACTCATTGGTAGTTGTCTTCATCCAGGCAATGGAATGAGGTGTTAGGAAAGCCTACCAAAGAGACACATGATTTCGTTCACCTTAGTTTTATGACTTCATTAAAGAAGAGCAATCACAGTCTGAACCTCTTTGGTTAGCTTTATTTGGAAGAAGAAAATTCCTAGAAGAGGGGGCATATAAGCATGAAGAAACTTCAAGCCAACCAAATGACTGCCAAGTTCAACTGTGTAAAGTTCTGTAGTATCATGAGCCCAATTGTCTCCAAATTGTCATTTGTCATAAAAACCTGGACTGCTTGCATTGAATCCACCATCCAAAGTGGAAGGATTATGCCAACCTTATTTGCCTTGTCAGAAAGTACAGAAGAAAATCAAGTTGAGTAACAAAGGGCAGAAATCCCGAGGCTAAATTACAAGCTTATATACCCATGAATTATTATTAGCCTAGTCAAATTCTTACTGAGTTTCTGCACTCTGTCTGTTTAGATTTCTCTGCAGCTTCAGTGGAACATCATCCTCTATGCTTGGCTGCCTCATGAAGTGCTGTTGTTTAATAGTTGATGCATTCCACCCAGCTGTGGCTACAATTCCCCACAGAGGTTTTACATTAGTTTAATTTTTCAAAGCTTTGCAATATTCCTTAGTCTAACCGAAGTAATATACAGAGATGGGAAGTGTTACCAAGGTTGTTCTTAATAGAGCTGTGACCTGCTGGTGTTGACTGACATGGATCCCCAAGTTCAATTACCTGAGAACTTCAGTTTTGTAAAGCACCTAACCAACTTCTTGCACATAGTAGACATTTGACAAATATTATTTGCCTTACTATTCAAATGGCTACAAGTGTAGACTGGTTTCCAGCATGGTGCGAGTTTTTCAAATAAAGCCCTTAATTATGTCTGAGACTTTACATTTTCAGACCAAATTTCAAATCTATGAGGAGATCCTTTTGCTTTGCTCCTGTCTGAATAAAGCACCCAACTGAACACGCTCGCTCCGGGTTACTGAGCCAGGCTGTCAGTCAGGGGGTCAGCCAGTCAGAAAAAGTAGGCTGCAACTATAGAGAAAGGGGAAGCATAATTGTCTCAAGTCTAATTTGAAGCCTGAGTAACTCTGAGGCGCAAGCTGAAACCGAAGATTAAGGTAGGCTGGAGTCCTAGGAGGACTTCTGTTTGACTCAACCTGCATTCTGACCTCAGGTAAAAAAGGCAAAGCTACCAGAAGTACCCAAAGTAGCCAGAAATGCCTATTTTCGGCCAGGGAGTGGCCACAGGTTCCCTCCCCCCACCCCCCACCCCCAACCCCCCCTCGGCCAAGGGCGAGCCCCACCAGAAGACAGAAGGGAGAGGGGAGAGTAACAGCAGGGTATTTATTCCCTCAGCTTCTTCCACCTGACTGCAAACATCCACCAAAGATGGAGCCTGTCAAGACAGCCCTTCTTACATGACTTTTTCCTTCCAGTCTTCAGTAACAACCCCCTGACCACCTCTCTTTGGGCTTAGGGATGGCGACTGTCCCCAGACACTTTACTATCATTTGAAGTTTCCCTACACCCTCGCATGCCTTTGTAAATTGTACTTTTATTTATTTGTTTACTTATTTATAAATCATCCTCAAATTAGCCTTTAAAAATGGCAGAAAAGAGGTGATACATTTATTCAAAAATGTATATTGTGCATATAAGTACAATGAAGACTCCTCAGCCACATTCATAGACATGAAATGGGGTCATTGTGAACCTCTTTGGGCACCAATGTCCAGCTCCACCATTCACTCTTTTGGTCAGCCTTTATTGATGGGCTTCTATGTGCTGAATGCAGACATGTTCTAGGAACTCGAGTGAGTACAGTGAATTAACTGGTCAGTTCCAATACTCCCACTTTGGAGAGAAAGTCACTTAGCCCACTCTATACCTGATATCCATCCCCTCTCCTCTGGTCACAAGCCCCTGCCAGAGTTTCAGGCCTTTATCTCATCGGGAGGTAACTGGGGAAAAGCCTGCATGTCCCTGTCCCCACTTTTCACCAGCTCATCCTTCCTCTATGCTACCACCAGAGCAGCCTTTAAAGCACAGATCTGATCATGTCACAGCCTGAGGTAAAGATTACTTTCCAACTACTGAGCATGCCATGTGGTCCCTGTCTGCCTTTCCATCCTATGCTCCTATTGTACCAAAACTTGTTGTTCCTCCAATCTGCCAGGCTCTTTCATGCCTCTGTGATTTTCACATACTGTTCTAGCTGCTTGGAATGCTGTCTCCCCATTATCTTTCTGGAAAATTCCTAACTCAAGCAAATTTACAAAGCCTTCCAGGAGGACCAGCAGGCAGAATCAAATGTTCCTCCCCTGTGGCCCCACAGCAAAGCTGATTCACTCACTGTCTCCTACTATGTTCCATTGCAGGCTGAGCCTTGCCGTCTTAATTAGGAAGCAAAGTGCTACTCTAAAAGCTGCCCATAGCTCTTTCTGCATTCCGGGGTGTACAATAGAATTTATCTTTGGGGAGAAGCACCATAGAGTGCTTTTTCAATTTGCAAAGGAAAGGCCCAAAGCTTTATTTGAAGAGAGAGACTGTAACAATGAGAAGCCAAACAGTTCAGTAAAACAGTGATAAAGTCAAGCCTCCAATGGCCTGGTGCACCTCCAAGGAGGGATTATCTGGCTACCAAGAAAATCTTCCCTGTTCTTCCCTGGTGAGGAGGCTGAGGCTAAGGCAAGGAAGAATGTGGACAGAGGAGACACTGGCCAGGGACTAGGAGAGAGGCTTTTGGAACAGTGATAGCAATATCTCACGTTAAGCTCTCCTTCTTTCTCACAATAACTTCAAGATATCACTAACAGCCTTGGGCAATGAAGGAAAGAAATATATTTAGGCATTTGGGGCAAACCAGACCACAGAGAGCTGGTGCAGCAGGAATAAGAGGAGAAGAGAAAAGAAAGATGAGGGTGAAGCCCGAGCCAGAGCACCATCGAGAGAAAGAGGTAACACCATCAGGCATAAGTGCATTCATGCCAAGTCCTTAGAAATGGTGACTGAATTTTCTGCACTTTGCAGAATAAAGGCATTGGTCACTTTATTTGGCTAATGAAATAAAGGGTCATACTAGAAGGCTGAACAATTTTTATATATGTGGGTAATTATAATTAAGATTTGTATGGTTTGAGGAACATTGGATATGCTCAAAAATATTTGGCAAATAAATGGAAGAATGAATGAAAGAACAATGAACAAAGAAATGGAAGTTTTGCTTCAATGCAGTTTCAAGTATTTGTTCTTCCTGACAATCACATCATGTTTTTCTTTCGTCTTGTGGCCTTGTTCTTACTAATGTAATTCAGTAAGACTGATGAGATGAAGAAGAGACCTAAAGAAAAAGAAATGGACTCTGTGGGGGCAAGTCCAGGGTGATGGCTTTAGGAAAAACGGGAGAGAATGATTTGTTCATTAGCACAAGACATCAGAAGAGCTGGCCTGGGTTCCCGTGTGCTTACACCCTCACCTGGACCACCCCCCAAGCTCATGCCCCCTCACCCCATACCCTATCCCCGTCTGGCCAGCCTCACCCCCATGACAGCAGTGAATGGGGCCAGATCATCAGTTTGTACAGGCGGCATCCAATTTGCTCCTGATTTTCACTTTCCTCGACCACAAGAACGATCCTGGGAGTATGAAGGTCTAACTTCTTCTAGCCACTGGGACAAATGAAGAAAGTAACACTGAAGAAAGGGTCAACTGACCCCTCACGTGAGAGGGAACAGCTGTGTGTTCTGGGAGTGTCAGGGAGCCTGAGGAAGAGGAGCTTCCAGAACTGAGGTTTTCACTAGGCTGAGGCCGGTCACTCTGCCTTTCTGAGTGTTTATTCAGAGTGAAGCTTTCAGGCCTCACAGGTTTCTCTGACTCTTGCAAAGAGGTCATTTGCATTTTGAACTTTGACCTCCAAGTCATTCCCTTCCCTTTGGGTGCATTTCTTTTCTTTGGAAGCCATTGGATTTTGTCCTATGAAGCAAAGAAGTTTCACTCTTCTCCACAGTGACTACAGCAGCAAGGTCACAGGAATCACCACACTCACAGAACAGCCCAGCTGCCTTCAGAAAGAAGGCGCTGGCTCCGCCTCAGTGTTCCCATGCCGGCGGGCCGGGGGCGCTTAAGGAGAGCGCACACTTACCCTGAATGACTTGCTCATGAACCGGCCTGCAGGCCTAAGACAAGAAAGCCAGACACACTGCACTTCCACCAACAGGAATTCCAACTCATCTGTTTACTATTTTAACTCATCTGTTACTATTTTAAATGCTGCTGCAAAAGAAAGTGAGGTAGAAAAGGTCAGGATTGTGTGCCTCCATGACTGCTCACGGCTCAGAGCCTTGAAAAGAAATAGGAAAATTGAGGCATTAATGATGAAATAAGAGCCAGAACAAGAGGGAAATAGGACAAACAGGGAAGATTTGACAACAGGCTAAATATACTTTTCACAGCCTCTCAATAGGGACTGATGCAAAGAGTCAGGGAATGTAAGAACAAAGAAAAGGCACTTTGTGGAAGGCATCCAAGTGCTTCCATCACTTCAGACGATAACGTTAAAACACAAGTTAACTTTATTACCAAAAGGTTAGTTGTTGGTTCAAAGAGTGTATATCTGAAATGCGTTTCTATTCTTCATATGAACACTCTCCTTTCTAGCTATGCAAAGCAAGGACCTTTACTTTCTAATATATTTAGAACTGTTTATCATCAGGTTTCTAATATATAAACCCAAAAATATTGTATTCTATGTTTGGATTTTCCTAGCTATGAAAAAAAATTTTCAAAGACAACAGACTGGCACCTTCTTGGGAATATAATTGAAATCTTGGGTGGAAAATAAAGCTCATATGTCCACAGCAAATGTAAATTCATCCAAAAATCCAAAGTGGTTAATGGTACTGAGGTATTACAGAGATGGGAGTGATGGAAGGAAGGAAGAACGGATGGATGGAAGGAGGAAGGGAAGGAGAAAGGGGGAGAGACTGAAGGGGGAAAGGGAAGGAGAGGAAGGAAGAGATAGAGAGCATTGGTTTTAGAAACCACCAGACCTGGGGGTGGCTCCTGGATTCACCCCTACTTCGCAGCAACCATCAGTGTTTTCTTCAACTTCTATAAGCCCTAGATTCTCCCTTTTTGATAAGGGTGATCATGATATCTAAGAGGGGTAAAATTTTAAACCTAGCAAGTAGCTATGGGTAAATATGAGTTTCCTATCAGTAAATAAGAATTTCCTCCTTTCTTCCATCAGAATGTCTTTAGCTAAGCAAACTGGGCTCTTTTTATAAGGTCCTGAACTTCAGTTTGTGGCGGCAGAGTGGTCATGAACAAGAAAATGGAAATGCACTAACAAGTAAAAATGATGGAGGAGGAAAGAGATCCTAAGAAATGGGCAATTGTTTTCTGTTTAGTTCTGTTTCCTCACAGCAGCCAGAGCAAATACAGATGCCTGGAGGCACTTGAAACACCGCTGAATTGCCATGGGATGCGTCCCCTCCTCCCCTTTACTCAGGAGCAGCTGACCAGTAAGGTTCTCGCTGTCAGTGCAGAGACTGAGGCAGGGTCAACCTATTAATAAAAACCCAGACATCATGACATAAGTAAGGCTTAAACCAGAGCATTTTTTCCACCTTTGGTTTAGTGCAGGGTTCCCAATATTTAGAAATATGAGATCAACCTCTTTTGCAGTGTCAAAAATGTCACAGCCTCCCACATGAGAAAAGCAGCCCTTTTAGTATCTGTAGTGGATAAGTAGAGGCCCCTAAAGATATATCTAAACAGAAATTCAGAATGTGAGATTATTTGGAATAAGTGTCTTTGCAGATAATTAAAATAAGGATCTCAAGACAAGATCGTCCCGAATTAGGGTGGGTCCTAAACCCAATGATGAATGTTCTTATACGAGAGAAAAGGAGAAGACACAGAATGGAGACAGCCACGTGAAGGCAGAGGCAAGGATTAGATTGACGCAGCCACAAGCCAAGAGCTGCCAGAAGCTAGAAGAGGCCGGGAAAGATTCTTCCCTAGAGCCTTTGGGGCAAGTGTAGCCCTGCCAACACCTTAGTTTTGGACTTCTGGCCTCCAAAACTTTGGGAGAATAAGTTTCTGTTGTTGTAAGCCACCCTGTTTGGTCATTTCTTACCAGCATCTTTGGGAAACTAGTACAATACCTATCAATTAAAACCTGTAATCACAAAAAAACCAACTATGAGTTTGCATTATGTTTAACCCCACAGAATTTACAGATATTTGAAAAATAATAATAATGTTTTTGTGTAAGATATTATTTATCAAACCACCAGACGTCATTTAGTACAAATATAGCTTTCCGGGCCCATTGAAATAATGTGGACACTCTCTCTCCTCCCAAACCCAAAGCCCACAGATAAAGAACCATGGGGCTGTGGTGTTGAGCTCTTGCTTCTTTTATGTTAACCTCCATCAAGAAAGCTGAAGATGAATAATGGTTTTGTCAATTGTGAAGCAAAGGTTTAGCAAGAGGAAAAGGAAGAAAACACTCAAATACTGAGAATAAATTTATCCTTTACTGACAAACCTAAGATTTTCTGTAAGACCAATGTTTAGCATTATTCTGCCTTTTTTTAAGTGAATAAATATTCCAATATCTCTGCGTTGAAGGTAACAACAATGAAGAGCCACCAATTTTACAAGAAATTGTTGATAGAATCCCATAGATATATCTCAAAGTCTCTCAGGGAATGATTTTATATAACCTTTCTTATGAATTATCATCATTAAAAATGGAATTCAGTATTGTTAGGTGGCATTTAAATGTGCTATAAAAGGCAGCATCTCATAAATAAGCCCACTGCAAAGTCTTTGAAATCCAGTTGCTAAAACAAAAGGAAAAATTCCAGACCTCCTAAATTTTTTCTGTGCAATATGCTTCTATAAGAGTCTAGGGAGGAATTTATGGACGTTGACTAGCAAGACCTTTTTACTGCTGAATCTCTTGAAAATGACAAAAAGAAAGCCCCAATAATAGCTATCTCCAGTCATTGCAGAAGCCTTTCTCCCCTAAAAAAGGAGACCAAAATGTCATTTTTATGAGATCACCACCAGTGACCAGGTCCGTGGTTTCAAAACCAATGTTGTATTATTATATCATGGCTCAAAGTACGAGGGAATACATCAAACCTGTCCCGTCAGAATAAACTTGAGCTTCTGCCTTCCACGTTCGGTTATGGTATATGTCAACGAGTATGGCAGCAGAGATGGCCCAGCAAAATTATTCATCAGGGATCTGTTTACATTTGTACTGTCAATTCTAATAGGCTTTTTATTGAATTAAATTCTTCTGCCCTCATTAGAATCATGATTGCCTGTCAGTGAGTATGACATGTTTGAATTCCCACTGGGGTGGTAGACTCTCCATCTTATATATTGCCCAAGAGGGATCAAGGACAAGGTTGAAAATTTTACATGTCAATCCTTGGAATTACAGTATAAATACCTCTGTCAGCAAATAAGTAATTGTGCTTCACAACAAGGCAACCCAGAGAAATCTTCCGGTTCTTCTTTCTCAGCCATGCATGCCTTGACGGGTCCTAACCTAACCAGACTGACCTGCAGTCATCCAACCTCAGCAAGGAAACCTAGCACCTGCTGGCTGCTCAGATCATTTTAGGAAAAAGGCCCCAGAATATTTAAGGTTAACACTTTTTAAAGTAAACAGAAAGAAGGCTGCCAAGGCTTACACACATGGACAGTGATTTCACCTGAGATACCATTCAAGGTAGGGCTTGTTTCTACAAACACAGTAGAAAGTATAGAGAAAGCTGGGCTATTGGGAAGGTAGAAGCTTCTCTGCTAACTAAGGAGAGAGACCTCCAAGAGATGGTCACATTTATTGAACACGCATTCTGCCACATCCTTTATATACATCCTCTCTTTTAATAATTATGACTCAGGGAGGGAAGATTACACCTGTTTTGTAAATGGAGAAAACTAGACTTTGGAGAGTCATTTTCACACATTCACACAGTAGGCAGCAGAGCAGGACTGAGACTTCCTTCTGTCTGATTTGAATTCTATAGCTCCTGCCTCCTACAGTGGCCTGAACAGGAAGCAGGTCCTTCAGAGACACAAGTTGTGGCAGAAGCTGACAAGGGGACTATGAGAATCTGAGAGAGGGCCCTGGCTAGGTGGAAAGATAGAACCCACTGAACAGATTCTAAAGCAGAGAGATCTATGAGCACAAACATACTGACCATCTCTAAGCTGTGCTCATAGATCAGGTTTGTCTCTTCCTTCAGTAATCAGATTGAAAGAAAAAGAAGACTTTGCTAGCTAATCACTAGGATGGGAGAAAGATAAACCATCCTCTATTCCCTTCATCTTCAATTTCCAATCAAGTATATGGAAGTTATTCTATGAAGCTATCTTGATGGGAATTTTTAACTAGCATCAAATTAGATTGCTGCATCCTCTAAGTCCTGACATGTTCACATTTTACAGTTCTGTCCCAATTTCCCCAAATTCCCCAGCCTGGATTCCTTTGAGAGATGCTGCCTGCCCTTGGAATCTGGATATCTGAGACTAGGGCCCAGGCAGCTATATTCTCACTAAGCTCCCCAAGGAGATTTGCGAGCCCACTAAAGTGAAAATCTCTGAAATATAAAGAAGGCTGAAGTTTTTGCAGTTGGCTGTCAACTAGCCATATTCTCTTCATGTGCAGAGGAAATGGGAAGGTCTGCATCCAGGCCAGAGGCTCCACAGGGTGGGCTGGCTCTAGCCAGAACCCAGCTTCTCATCGCTGTTCAAATTCTTCTCCAAGAGATTTGAAATCAACTGTTTTGGAATATCTGAAGAAAAAAAAAATTCCTTCCATTAAAGGTAAATGATTATCTTAGAAAGAGCAAAATATAAAGGTGGGGCTTGATTTTTTGTCTGTTTGTTTGCACTCATGAAATCCAGACTTAGCAGGAAGGAGAGAGGTTTTGTCTGGTGACCTGCTCTGTCCAGGTGTCTGGGAAAATGACTCGATTTTCAGCCACATCTTTTTAAGGACATAAAGCAGGTTAACAAAGTAGATGTCTCTCTTTTCCTTCCTTCTACTTCCTTCTTTTCTCCTTTGACATCTCCTTTCTTATTCCTTTTCTCTCTTGTTCTTTGTTCTCTGCATCCCAACTTTTTCAGACAACCTATCCATACTTTGCCTCTAGACACGTCCTTCTGTTTTATTTATTTTTCCTTTCCTTTCAGATTTCGAGATGCCGTCTACTCAAACATCACTGCTTTCCCCGCCACTCACAGGCTCACGGTTTGGTACCCAAGCTGTTTTCTGTTCAACTGGCAGCTAGCCTCGCATTCCATTCTGCCACAGGATTTAGCTCTAAGTCAGGCAGTAAATGGGCTCTTTACAAATCTAGCTTAATTTAAAAAACTCTCTCCGTGAGCTGCATTTCTGGGGACATTTTTCAAGGGTGTTAGCAACTAGGCTATATGAACTTGCTTGTACAACAGCAGATTGGCTGCTGTTTCTGTCACTCTGAGAGTCCAACGGTAATGCTCAAATTAACTAGCACATATAAACCAGAAGGGTTTTACAGTCTCCGTTTTTTCTTCTCTGTATTTTTATAGTTTTAGCAACTAAGGCATGGGGTGTCAAATGTCAGTGCCGAGAGGCAGCAGGATACTGAGTTGATCAGCTTGGGGGCAGACTGGATGTTGGAGGATGGGGAAGAATGGAAGTCATTTATTATGACGCCATAACTCAACCGGAATGGCTGGGAGAACTGCCATAGCTCATTCGCGTTGTCTTTCATTCTTACTTCTTATGATAGTTCATGTCCTATAACTTTCTTTTGTATCTAGTTTGGACCATAGAAATTTAGCTCATAAGGACATTTGTTTTAAAAGGGCTCAGTTTCATAGACAAATTGTCAACTGGTCTTATATATGCACTGAGTCTCTGAGCAACTTTAGAAATCTGTATTGAAGAGAGTGTTTGACCCCCAGGCTGGGCGAAGTTAAAGATTGCAGACGCTCACAGAAATACAGTGCTAAAGTGCCTGGTGAAGACGTCCCAACGAATTCATTTTGTTCTTAGAGAAAGCAGTTTTTGTTGTGGTTAAGATCTTTCATCACACTAAGAAAAAGGAATTAGAGTATAATAGGTAAAATTCCATCCTTCTGTCCTTTGATTAGAAATAGAGGGTGTGATGATGATAAAAACTACCTTTATAATAGAGAGATTTTGGTCCAATACAGCCATTCTGTGTGATAGTGCAACTACCAAGCTCCAAATAATAATAATAATAATAATAATAATGGTAATAAAAAAGAAACCTTCTCCCTTGGGCCTTGTAGGTGTGGTCTAGTTCTGCGCTGCCCAGGGCAGAATTCACTGACCACATGTGGCTATTGAGCACATGAGATGTGGCTAATGTGACTAAGGAATTGGATTTTTCATTTCATTTAAATTAATTAAATTTAAATGGCCATGTGTGGCCAATGCCTACAGTATTAGATATGCAAATATAGAACAGCTGCGTCATCACAGAAAGTTCTACTGGACAACCCTGTTCTTGTGTATGCTCTGACCTATAGCTTCAATGGGTTGCCATTCTCGAGCCAGAAGAAAGCCTTAGAAATCTGTGTGCAAGGGCAAAGGTGCCCACCACACCTAAAGGGACTCGGCGTGGCAGGGATAGGAGAGAAACAAGCAGCCTGTAGGCAGGGGCCAGCAGAGGCACTGAGAACTCTCCATAACCGCAGCAGCCAGGAAGGATGAAGAACTGGGGCCTTTTTTGTCCAAAATCGATTGTTCCTCTCCCTCTGCCTGAGGGTTCAACTGGGAGCAGCAAGTTGAAGAGCGACTCCTCCTATAAATTAAGTGGGGAAGGGAGGGCTATCCCAGCACTCATGGCCTGGGAAGCCAATAGCGTCAACGTGATTAAATAATTGAACTGTCTCACCTTGCCCAGTCAAGCTAGATTCCAGCGAGGGTAATTAATCTTCATATTGCCTGTTATCCCCTGCCTTGTGCATACTTCTGCTCCTGCCCAAAGTCAAGTTTCCCAAACTGCCTGTTTCTTGGAAGAGAAGAAAGGGAGGAAGAAGAGACACAGAAAGACTTCCTTGTAGAAGGGCATAGATAGAAAGGAAACTTCAAATCCGGTCTTTATGAACCTCCCTCAAAATGGCAGAATTAGGGAAGCGGGTGTGGCTCAGTGGATAGAGCCCCCGTTTACCATATGGGAAG
>JAQZBX010012291.1:0-41437 GCA_029593785.1 Cabassous unicinctus | reverse complement strand
GCATAACACTGGCAGCAGGGAATCAAAAATCATTGATATTTCTGCAGTGAAATGTTTCAATAGTCACAAAACTGTGTAATAGTACAGTATGTAAAGGCTATTAATAGCCTCATATCAATTCAGGCCAAATTCTGCTGCCAAGTGAGTTTTGGTGCAAAACTTGAGAAATCCTTTGGTTTTCAGTGTTTTGGGATTTTGGAATTGCAGATTAAGGATGCATGGAAATTGTTTCCCTAGCATATTTTCTAAGCAGGAACGATGACCAAACAACTTGTTTATCAACTTGCATTTTGCTTTCCTGGGATGTTGTAATTTCTGTGAAATGTGAACTCAAGTCAGTCCTGCACAATGTCTCTAATATACCTTAATGACATACATTAACAACAATCTTGTTGGCATCTGAGCAAGCCAGGAGCTTAAGGGATTGGCAATCTGTTTAGTAAGTGATGATCAGGCACACTGTGCATAGTTTCCACATATTTGTAGACAAACAGCGCCATTGCTGCTCCCAGGAAGAGAGCCCGGGCTGTTCCTATCCTTAATAAACTAAACAAATAAAATTATCTAGACCTGTGTGTACCAGTACATTGGAGAGCTAATAAACAATTCAGAGGCCCAGGCTCACTGAAGTAGCCATGGGCCTTGCTCTCTGAATTTTTACCAAGTACCTCAGCTGACACTGATACACAGTAAAGACTGCGAATCACTGCGTTAGACCAGACCTTGGTACGTTATAGCCTCACCTTTTTTTACTACCTGGACTAAGTATCAAGGCTGACACACCGACTCCTTGTGTGAAATGGAAATTACTGCCAAATTACTACACAATGAATTTCATGAGTAAAATATTAAGTCTTGCTGGGAAATGATGTGATTTCAACTGCTTCTAATCAAAGTGCTTTCAAAAGCCTCAATACTTATCTATAGCAAAGCATCAAGAAATAATCAAAAAGTCACTTCCTGGTGACCAATTCTTATTTGTACAAATTCAAAATAGGGTGTTGAAAAAGGGAACCGCACTCCTGAATGCTATTTAAAATTGTGAAGAGAGTGGATTGGGGAGTCTGAGATTTAAATAGCCGGGGTGGTAGAAAGTGACTATAATTTGACTATGAATCATGGTGATGCTCACAGGAAGAGTGTGACAAGGAGACAAAGGGACCCTGCTGTCCATTAGAAACCACTGAATTGCCCTCAGATAAATGCATCTTGTCCTTTGAGTGGAAGCCACCCCCCCTCCCCAGCAGCCTGCTTTGTTCCCAGTAATGAAAATGCAGGTCGTACAGTACAAGCTGCCTGATTCATTAGCACAAGTCTGCTTTGCCCACCTGCCTGGTTCTGGGTGGGGGGAAGAACAAGGAGGGAAAGAAGCCACAGTTTTCCAAAATGGCTGACCTTTATCGGAACCTGGAAAACCTTCCTTGTCACTGTGCCATGCTTCGTGTACCACGCAGCCACGTAACCCCCTGAAGCACAGCACAGAGGACTGACTCCGATTTCCTCTTTCAAGTAGTAGTGTTCAATCTGGATGCTTCGTACTGAAGAGTTTCAGAGTAGACGGCAGTGAGACCCATACACCTTTCTTCAGTTAGTTTTTAGCCACGGTTAGCAGGGACTGAAGTTCATACATCTATGTGTACAGTGGCGTAGCCTTGTGGATCTCGTGGCTTGTGTATCAGGGTGGCAATGGTTGCACTCAGACCCTTAAAAATAACTTTTTCAGTATGGCAATGCAGGTAGGAAATGTTCAGACAGTTCTTTAAAAAAATATTTTAAAAGCACCAACTGACAAAGATGTCCTACTTTTATATCAGACAGCTTTGTAACTTCATATAAATGCTCTTTGGAAAGAGCAAGGGGACTCTAATTGAACTAGTCTGAGTGATAATAATGGGAAATGTTTTGAAATGGTTGAAGTCAAGATTTCATTATAAGAATAAAGAAGACTGGCCGCTGTGATGTACTGATGTTGGCTCTTATTTTCACCAAAGCTGCCTGCACAGGTTGAGCCTATGCTGACAATTCCAAGCACTTTTGAAATGGTAATTCTGTGTTTGCAGTCTTTGTGGATAAAATACCGTTAGGCCAGTAGAGTCTATGCTAGAGCTGATAACGAGACCGTTGTTACATCTTAAAGGAGAATCTAATTACTAATCTAGATGTTGTCTTACTCCAGAGTGCAGGTGATAAATACTCCATAAGCAGTCTTCCAAATTAGTTCAGCAGCCTGGGAGGGATGGAGCGGAGTCGCCTTTAAGAAAAACTAGCATCTATAAAAAGAGCTGGATCAAAAGTAGGTGCCCGATCGCACACCCACTGTGGTTGGGCTGACAAAAATAGCCACTCGCACAGATTTAGTTCAGTTCAATGTCAGGCTTTCCCCTCCAACCACCCTGCCTGCCTGTCCCCTCCGACTCCTTAAAGGATTTCTCTGGTGCCTTCAGTGGCCCTGGGAGGTGCCTTAGAGTCATCAGCACCGAACGCAGGGCTATGTCGGAAGCTGCCATGAGAGGCTGCCGGTCAGCTCCGAGCATTCCTCCTGGCAGTTCTAACAAGCACCTTCCTGGGGAAGGATGGCTTTTTAGTGCTAACACTGAAAACACATCTATGGGTGCCAGGCACTGTACTGAATGCTTTACCTACGTTTCTTCATCCACCCCCAACAGGCCTATGTATTTTAGTCATTTTTACCGATGAGGAAATGAAGGCTCAGGTCAATTAAATAACAATCCAGGCGTACACATTTAATTAGTGGCAGTGGCAAAAGTCTGAACCCATTTTGGACTGCAGAACCCATGTTTTCTGCCATTGTGTTATGCTGCCGCCTGTTGGGCCAAGACTGAAGACTCATCATGTGCCTGCCTGCTGCCCACCTCAAAACCGAAACCAAAACCAAAAGTTTGCATTTTAGTTGACTTTAGTTCGATGTAAAAAAGATAAGTGAGAAGTAAAGAAATAAAGGGATGCAGCTTTGCTAAAACTTCACCTATTTAAAAACTGAACATGAGAACATATGCCTTAAAGGTGATGAATGAAGTCTGAGCTCTTAGTATAAGATTTGTCCATGACTAAATAACAATAACCTTGACATTTATGGAGCCTCTACTCCTTTTCTCCTTCCTTCACCCCTCTCTTTCTTTTGCCTTTCCCTGCTCTTTCTCTTATACATTATTTATTTATTTACTCATCTGTACTATTATTTCTTAAGCACCTTCAACATACCAGGCACAGTGCTAGGTGCTGGTCATACAAAGATAAAATTACTGCTCTCAAAGTTCTTATATTTTTTGGGGGTGACAAATCACCGGTAGGTAATAGTACAGAGAGACATATCTTATGACATGTATTAGTCAGGGTTCTCTCGGGAAACAGAATCAACAGGAGATATCTGTCAATAATATGAGATTTTATAAGAGCCTCTCATAAGACTGTGGGGATGCACAACTCCAGGTTCCAGAGGCAGGCTGCAAGCCAGGGGCTCCGATGAAAGTCCGATGAAAGGTCCTTGATGAGTTTCTGGGAGAAGTTGGCTGTCCAAAGACGAGCTGGGAAATTCTCTCTGAATGTTGAAATCACTTCCCCTTTTAAGACATTCAACTGATTGGATAGAAGCGTCACTCATTGCTGATGCAATCTCCCTGATTGATGCAGATGTAATCAGCCATCCATGCAGTAAACTCACTGGCGATCAAAGTCCATAAATGCTCTTGTATTACAATTAGCCCAGTGCTTGCTGGACCTAACACCTGGACACAATTACCTGGCCGAGTTGACACATTAGCCTAACCATCACATGACAGAAATCACATTGTTACATCATAGCATTCATCCCAGCTGTAGAATGTACAAATGGTTCTCATATGGCTTATATTTAATATTATGTCTTATATTTAATAATCATTGCAAAAAATCTCGCTATTAGTCATGCTTTCTTATAATGGCTAAATGTCCAACGGCTAGAGAGTGACTAGCACAAAGTTGCCAAACTTGTTCTAGGAGCCTGTAGGCTGCTTCTCAGCAGTGGAGTTTACCACCCAGGTCAGAGTGAAGAATGGTTATTTGATCACAGCCTGTAATGCAAAGCAAGGTCGGCCTCAGATTCATTTGTAAAGTCTGGAGTTCAAGTTGCCCGTTTGTGTAGTGTCCACAGTTCTAGCTAAGGAGTAGCATCTTCTAACTAAAAGCCTACAGCCTGACACATAGTAAAGTGCCTTTAAACAGACAACATAGAGGGAGCAAGTAAAGAAACTATTATGGCAGGAAGCACAAGTCCCAAGGCCAAATGAATAAAGGAAAACATCTTCTGTGGGAAACAAAACACCCTGTACTAGATAGAATCAACCGAACCAGTGTGGCTGCAGTGACTTCTAACTGAGGCATTCTCTTGGCATCTGAAGGGGAAGAGGAATCAGTAGGGAACTCAAATCTAATTGTGTGCAAACGTTTTCCATTCTGTGAACATGAATTAACTAGACTCATAGGTGCACCAGATGCCACATGTAACTTCAACAGAGCCAGTCTGTAGGCAGCTGGTTCCTAGTAAGCCAAAGTGGCCCCAGACAAAATTGCCATGGCAAAGATCTAGCTTACCAGGCATGACATCGAAGAATCAGAGTTTCTAAAATCAATTATCTGTTCAAACATGGAACACTTTCTATTAGAAGTTCTGTGACATATATTGATTTGTGATGTGCTTTTCTCTCTTCTTTGTAGCTCATTTCTCATAGCTGTCCTGAGAGGGATTGACCTTATCAGCCCACACTGCCTGAGAGGCAACAGAGGCCGAGATGGTTAAATATATTCACACTTAAATTGTGCACTGCCTCTCACTTGTGAGTAAGCGTCAGGCTGCATCATAGTATTTATCCTTGGGCAAGTGACCTTGCTCAAATCAACCCCTAAAACTGACACATTTCATATGAAGCTTTCTATCTCTTGTTTGTGAAGTATTTTGTGAAGCATATTAAAACTTGTATAATGGGCAAACTCTCTTGGCAGATACTTCCATGTTTAGCATACACTGATGATTGATGTTCAAACGAGGACGGCAGTATTCTGAAATGCCTTCTGAATCATTAAAAGCAAATCCAACTATGTACAATATGGTTTTTGTGTTCAGTATATTTTATTGTATGCTAATTCTTAAGTGAACAATTTATCATTTTTATATATGATGATTTTCTTATAAGTGAAATATTCAAGTATCCCAAATATTTCATTCTCTCAAAATGTAAGGTAATACATCTACAATGCAAGATGTTTTCCAGTTACTCATTCCTTCTTTCCCACTCATCCACCATTCTATCCAATCCATCTATACAGCAGTGTTCTTTAAAGTGGGAGCTTCTGATCATTGGTCAGAACCACCCAGGATCCACATCTCACATATGGCAGTCATCTCTCAGCATTGAATGGCTGGCACACAACAGAAGGGAGGGACTGGGGAGAAGGGTTAAATATGGCTTGCTGGTTAGGAAATGTACATTTGGCATCATTGCAATTGTAAAAAAGAACATCCTCTTTGGGTATGAAATTTCCATGCTTTATTTACAGTCCAAAGTGATTTGTCTGGTGAGTGTTCTCTGAATAATTTCTTGATTATAAGATTATAAGAAATTGGTTGAGTTGGTTGGTCTTTAGAAGTTCAACCTCAAGCTCAATTATACCTTATGATTCTGATGTTTAAAAAATTTCTATATGCTATATTCTTTCCCTCTACATGTATTGTATTTTACGCAGATGATATAACTCTGGCATTTATCTTTGGAGAATCAGTATTGAAAGTAAAAGCACCAAAAAATAAAGTTAATTGTTTTTTTCCCTTCAAATTTCACATTCATTGTTAAGAAAAGAAACTGACGAAATGACATTGATTGTGAAGAAACCAGGCCAAATGAATTAGTTCATGAGTTATTGCACAGATTCAGAAAGACTTTAATGAATTAAAAAAAGGCCAATCACAACAGATAAAAACTAATCAATCATTAAGATTAGCCTTATGCATTCTGTTCTTTCTTAATGTGGTTTTAGTATTCAATTGACATTTAGCTTGAGATTAATACAAATTAATTTAGATTTTATCAAAGGATATTTTAGACATTCAATTTAAAATGTATTGAAATAAGTTTGGAATGGTGGTTAACTGCTTTAAAACAAGGACAATCTGAAGGAGAGATTTGTCCAAAGGAAACTTGTGGGTGTATTTCGGGGTCTTGCCAGCCCTAAATAAGCTCAACTCCTCCACCACCGTCTAGATGATTCTGAAAAACTTTTGTTACTAATCTGTAACATAGGGCCTCCCTCAGAAGTAGACAGAATTGGAGGCTTCTCCTGTGTGGGATGAGGTCTACAGGCATCAAGGAATAACTCTAGATTAAACAACATCAAACACCATCACAGCAATAGTGGCAAAATTTCTCTCTCCTTGGTAACTGAAGACTGAAATGACAAAATTAAAAAGTTAGTTCTTTGTCCCTCGATGAAATCCAAATAGTCTTAGGAGATGGATGACCTTGAACATTATCAGTTGTTTCTCACGTCACAGAAATGAGTTTGTCTGATTTTTCTTCCTGAGAGGAAGAGGCATGGGCGTGGGCTCCAGGAAGCCCTAACTTCAAGTGAAACCTCAGAAGATGACAATTCACTGAAAATTTATCTTTCTCAGTGGAAAGAAACAGATGGAGTACTCATGGCTAGTCAAGATAATGGGCTCCCTGTTTGCCTTTATGCATCAGATTTTCAAACCTTCAGGTTCCTCTATGTCTAGAATCCTGAAGTGGGAGGCCAAAATAATATCTGCGAATTGAAAATAGAAAATGGGGTTTTGCTAATGGATGGCGGTGATGATAGCACATACATTTAAATGTAATTAACACTGAAGTAGATATTTGAATGTGGCTAAAGGGGAAATTTTAGGTCGCATGTATGTTAATAGAATACAAACTGTAAAACCAACAACATAGGACTGTACAATACAAACAGGAAATCCTAACGTAAACCATGGACTAGAGTTACTTGCACTTTTATAATAATATTCTTTCGTCAGTGGTAACAAATGGACCACACTACTGCATGGTGTTAACCATGGGGGAAGGGTATATATGGGAACTTTTTTTTTCTACATGATTTTTCTGTAAACCTACAACTTCTCTAATAAACAAAAAAAGTAAAAAGAAAAAAATGGAGCAATGGAATGGCACTGGTGAGCATTAATGGCAGAACAACATGCAAACCAAGTAGACATTTAAGCCTAATGGTCACATGCACCTACTACATGCTGGCGCTTTCCATCCATCCTCGCCATGGCTCCAGGAAGTAGGCATTGTATTCCTCATGGCACAGCTGAAAAAAACTGACACCCAGAGCAGAGGAATAACTAAATTATGAGTCTGATGTTACAAAGGGTTTCTTTTCCACTTTGAATGCCAGGGCACAGATATGAGTCTGTCTTTGTAACTCTGAAGGACATCATGGCCTTCAAGCACACCTTGGCCCAAACCATTGACATTCTCTTCTAGTTGAGTTTTCTGGTCTTGATTTTTCATTTTTCAAAATGTTATTGCAGGGTGAACTATTGCACTTGAATTCTCCTCGAATTCTTTGAAGAATAATATTGAGTATAAGCAGCTTGCTGTTCTTCCTGCAATGCCCTTTGTTGCCTTCTCTGCTTGGAAATCTCTCACGATGCTTTCAGACCCAGCTTGCATGTCGCTTATTTTCTGTATCTTCTCTTGTATCACCTCTCACCCTTGTTCCCCTTTACCTCACAGGTAAGTAATTAATTATTAATTAAGGTATAATTAATTTTCCCCTGGTGCTTTTTTATACCTCCATTACAGCACGTATCACATCACATCATGAATATATGTCTCCATCTGCTGATCCCACAAGACTATGGCTACCTTGAAGGCTTTTCTCATCTTTTTATTCTAGAGGAGTATAGTGCTTGAGTACCCATGGGTGTTCATCCAGGGTTTGTCCAATCAAGTGTTTGTCTTTCTCTAAACTAGTTCTGAATGATAGTTCATTCACTTAGCCCTTGAAATATAGTATATTATCAATATATCATGGAATCAGACCAAATAATCAAGACCAGAAAGGATTAACAGGAAGACTGACAATACCATTTATAACATTTCTTGATCAGTTTCTCTCTGAAGTCTTATTCAGTACCATGCCACCAGGCTAAATGTTAGTCAACAATACATAGCATTAATGTTTACTTATTCCCTACCCATTTAAAAAGTCAGCAGAAATGCCAGGAAAATAGAGTCAAATTGAGACTAGGGTATAGTTGGGAATTTTTTAGAAGATGAGAAAGTTGGCCTCCACTCTTTTGTGTGGTTTCTCAACTGCAATGTGGTTCAGGGGATTGGGACAATTACAACTGCCCCATGAAAGAGGCTGACTTCTGTTTTCTGCAGTTTTGAACTGTTTTTCATGTTTCCCAAATTTATTTAGCTTTTCTTGCATTTTTTAGTAAATAATCTTGGTATTTACATAAAGTCTATTAATGAAGAAAGGTACTACTTAAGAATATGATGTATGTGAACTTCACAAAACTATGCTTTATAATAGCTAAAGAATCCACTATCACTTCTTAGAAATAATGGCACATTTCTTTCCTTCTGTTATAATGGTTCTAATCCATTTTCAATGTTTTGTTGTACAGGTTTCAGGCATAGTTTAGGATCTCTTCCCTGCTCTTCCTTGTAACTTAGGGAATGAATTTGTCTGTCACTGGCCATTTCATAAATCCATGTAATTCAGGCATTTTGCCTGGCTTATAGTCATCCCACATGGTTTGTGATAATGCAAGAGAGCAAAGATAACTGATCCATGGAAAATTTCAATCACAATCTTGCTAATTAGGAACAGACTTGGCCAATATTTCAAACAAGATGCCAGGACATAAGGACCTCAAGGATGCCAAGGGTTGGGGGTCACCTAGCAAATGAATAGACTAGCAGCTGTACGTGACTTTTAAATGTAAGCTATAAAAATGCTTCATTTTTATAACAGTGCAGCACAGCTATACAGATGCACTATTAAAATTAGCATTATGACAAAAAGAAGAACCAGAAGGGCAGAAGTCTTGGTTAATGAGCTTATTGCTATAACTAAGGGGAGATAAAGCACACACCCCTATATCTGAGTTTGCAGGGTTATTGCTAAAATATTTGAAAGCTAGGCAACATTTAAAATTGTGAAGACATTAAGCAAATGGGTGAATGCACTGGAGATTTAAAATAGGTCTAGGGGGAGGTGTAGAGAAGCCAAGTCATATCTTTGAAAACAACTCCTTTTCTGTTTGAAACATTTTTCTTCACTTCACTTCAATTTCTAAATGTCTCTTTGGCTCATTAAAAAAATCTTTTTCATCCTACTTGGTAAAGATTTCCTGGTTCTCTTTTAGCTTACTAGTCTTTTCTCCCAATGAGCAGAAATATCAGGAAAATTGGCAAATGAATAGTGATGAGATAAAAAAGCAGAAAGAGAAGAAAATACAGAGCGTTTCTATTAGATGGGGTTCATGTTGACACTGAAGCTTTGAACCCTATCTCTGAGTACATCAAGGGTCTGCTGGCTACAACTGGGAGCTCTCAGCCAACCCAGGCAAGAATCTTGGGTCTAGGAAACTATCTCTTGGATGGCTTCTTTATTTTCAATTTCACTCCCGATGGTGGGTGTCAGTTCATTAACAGAAAAATCATTTTTTTTCTGACTGCAAAAATTAAATATATTTAATACCAATAACTTGTAAAATAAGGTAAAGCACAAAGAAAATAAAAAAAAAAAACTAACCTCCTAAACAATTATTTATTCACATCGTTTTTATATTTGCATGTGTTATATATGTGTGTATGTATATTATTTTTCATAAAAACAATATCATATTTAATACTGTTTTTAGTCTGCTTTTCTACTTAAAGTATAATGAAAATATTCCCATACTACATACAATAATGAAAATATTCCCATACAAGTCTTCTAAAGAATTAGTTTTTTATGACCTTGTGAGAATACTGTCATTTATTTAACCACATTCATCCTATGGTTGAATATTCAAATTGTTTTCTACTTTTGCTACTATAATAATGCTGTGATAAAAATCCTTGGGCATATATCTTTGTGTATGTGGAAACCTCTTTCCTTGGCATGAATTCATACAATCGTTGGAGACCAGCGTGTGCTTTTAGGGATTTTTCCCCAAATTAACTCAGTATAACCAAATTATATCTTCAGTTCATGCAAAATTAGTTTGGTTCCACAAATAAATACTAAGTGCTTACTACATGTAAGGTGTGAATACAAGAGAAAATCAGACAATTCTTGCTCCCAGGGAGTTCATGATTTGGGCAGAGGATGAGGATGGGGGTCAAGAAAGCAAACAACAGGAGTCAGGCATACTTCTTTTTGCTCTGCCTTCTACAGTGTTGGTCCATTGCAGCAGGATGCATAACATTATGACTTTTGATATGTTTTGCCAACCTGCCTTCTAGAAAGCTCCTAATGCTCCCACCAGCAGAAGAGAATGCCCAGTTCCCTAAGTGTCAGTTCAGTATTGAAAATTTACTGAACTGAATTTGACTTTCAATTGGCCCCATCACTGAATGCCTGCTCTTCTCTCTTAAATTGTTAGTAATCAATTTGCTGGCTCAGTGTCTAGAACGATTCCAAATGATGATAAAGATATACTTTGCTAGAGAAAGAAGATAAACTATATACATTGTCCACAAATATCCTGTTCTAAGGCACATGAAAATTTCAAAATATTTACTATTTCTTGCCTACATTTTAATTTTGGAACAATCTGGTGGAAAAAACCAGCAGTGTAATCAAAAGCATAATTTTCTTTTTAAAAAATATGGTTTGTTTTAATTGAGAAGGGGAGTGATTGATTTTCTAAAGATGTTAAGGAACTTAACTCCTAAAACAATTTTCTATAATTAATTGTGACATCTTCAGGTTTTTATTTTTTTTATTTTTAAGTACAGGTCTTTGGTGCTAAAGCTCTCAAAATTACATCATTTCTCTGGATAATAAAGAATTTATGTCAGAATGATAAACTGTAAATTCTTAGTAAAGTAACGTGCTATTGTATGTTGGGTATTGTGCTAGATTCTTTAATTTACATTATCTCAGGAAATTGCCTTTCATTCTCACAACTTCCTTATGTGGTAGCGTTGTCAGATTTAGCAAATAAGAATAGAGGACTCATAAATTTCAATTTCAAGTAAAGAACAAATAATTTTTAGTTTATGTAGATTCCAAATATAGCATGAGGCATACTTATATGAAAAAAATTCATTGTTGATCTGAAATTCAAATTTAATTTCATATTTTATCTGGCAACTCCAAGTAGGTATGGTGATCCACATTTTACTTTGGAAATGAAAAGGCTGGAAAAGAAATGAAACGAAGGTGCTGCTAGTTTATCTTAAAAGATCTGAACCTCACAAATTAAAGCATTAGCTCTCCTCCAACACTCAGCTTCAAAATCTTATGGCATATTTGGCTTGCTTCTTTGTCTTCACTTTGACTTACGCTTTTTACAAAAAGATACATTCACTGTTCTCCATTTCTAAGCCAAGATACGCATTAAATGGAGAAATAGCTATACAACTGGCATTGAAATATTAATTTGTTTAAAGATTGATTTTCCTGGCCATAACCACTCACTCATATTTAATTTACAGAACTGCGGGTACACAATAAAAATACAAAGCTGACAGTGACACGTGGTACCCTCATGTCAGATTATGAAATAGAGCCATTGCACCGTAACAAGAAGGCCAAACAAGTCGAAGGGCAAGAGGCTAATTGGAAGCAGAAAATCAGAAGCTCCCACTCATAAGGGCTAGGTACTTGGGACCTGAATCAAGAAAGGAGAAAAGGAGTATTGCTTCCCAAGCACAAGATGCAAAACTGTGACCAAACAGAGGTGAGGAGTTATTCCTAATCCAAGTGAATCGACACAGGAGGTGATATACACACAGAGAGGACTCTCTATAACACATCACAGCTCAGCCTTGTAGCCTCTTTAGACAAGAGAAATCTGGTCCGGAATGCTCCATGTCTGGATGGGTAGGATGGGCTTGGACAATTCTACCATTTCTTGGTTCTCCTCAGATGGACTTGTTCAAGTGATTTTGACCATGGCACCAGGTCTTTTGCATTTTGGGCCCCTGGGTTGTGACGATGGGAGAAGCAGTCCCATCCAGCATCTGATGCTTAGTGTGTGTCAGGAACATTGATGGCTGGGCTGAAGAGGGATGGACAGCCCTGAAGCCAAGTCAGCTTCCACAGCCAAAGCAGAGCCCACTGACTTTCCCAGGCCCCGGACTGTGGGGTGCTGCAGGGTTTTGGGCCCCAAAGAGCCCATGAGGACAATCATTTGTGAATTATCAGAATGACTGGGCAGGACTGTGATGGGGTGCATTGTATGATGTTTTAAAGGGATGGTTTTTTTAATGACACTGATGGAATCAGGATGATCAGAAAAATCAATTCATTTGTGACAGCCAGGCTTGGTTTTTGAATGAATATTAAGGCTTTTAGTTTCTTTAGTTCTAGTGTTACCCCATTATTTATATGTTTTACTTGAAGTAAATACATCATGCCAAGCATGCTGTCAGCATGCATTAATGCAATCATCCAGATGCTCTGCTTCAAGCAAGGCATGGAGAGGGAATAATAGAAGAGGAATTTCACTTTGTGCATCTCCCTGTTCAACCGCCAATTTCATTAACTAATCATTTCATAATCAAACAGGATAAAAAGCAAAAAATTCAAATTAGTAGACAGTATTCAAATCAAATGCTTCTCAGCCCTCTCAGGCAAATGTTAATTCTCCATGCGACGATATGTACTTTCTATAATATCACTAATATCAAAAGAAGAAATTAAGCTGGCTCTCCTACAAGCTTTGAGCAGTTTCATTTTGGGGTGACTGGTGTGGAAAAGGTGGAGCTCACTCCAAGCAATAAAGTTTTCTGGACACCTGGACTAGGAGTATATGAACATAACATTGGTAACGGAGCATGGTCTATGTACCAAATCTGGCATTCCTCATAGTAGTTACTAAAAGAGTTTATTGAATTTGTTAATTAATAATATTGTATCAACAGATATCCAGGCATATTTCTTTCTTTTTTTTAAAATATTTTATTTTATTCTCCCCTTCTGCCATTGTTTGCGCTTGCTGTCTGCTCTCTGTGTCTGTTCGTTGTGTGCTCGTTTTCTTTTAGGAGGCACCGGGAACCGAATGCGGGACCTCCCATGAGGGAGGGAGGTGCCCAATTGCTTCAGCCACATCTGCTCCCTGCTTGTTGTGTCTTTCACTGTGTTTCCTCGTTGCATCCTCCTGTTACATCATCTTATTGTGTCAGCTTGCCATGCCAGGCCGTCATGTCAGCTCGCTGTCTTGCTTGTCTTCTTCAGGATGCACTGGGAGCTGAACCCGGGACCTCCCATGTGGGAGACAGGCACTCAACTGCTTAAGTCACATCTTTTCCCCAGGCATATTTCTTTTAATTTGACTTCCTGTTCTTAAACGACAGAGATCTTTGGAATGCAAGCATATAGAATAAAGTCTGCTTTACAGTGCATATGTTTAGATTCATTCAATCAGTGCCTGTTGCATATCAAGAACTGTGCAGGGATGAGAAGAGACAGGCACAGACCTGGGATTCATGGAGCTTACAGTCTAAGAGGGAGATAGACGCTGATTCAATGATCATACAGCCTGCAACTGTGACAAGCATTGCAGAGGAGAGGCACTCCGAGGGAGGAGTTAGCCAGGCAGAGAGGGCTCATCACGGGCAAAGACCCTGGGACATGAGGGAGCACCATGCATCCCAGGGACAGAAGGAAGGCCCCACAGCTAGTGCAGGAGAGGACAGTGGGAGAAGAAGGCAGACTACAGGTCTTGCAGCCTTTGCAGAAATTGGTCATAATTGTCCAAGAAATGAGAAGCCATCAAAGTATCTTAAGAAGGGGGATGACAGTTTCAGATTTACATTTTTGAAGATCATTCTGCATGCAGGACAGAGAACAGACTGGAAGGGGGCTGGAGCAGCTGCAGGCAAGCTGGTGAGGCATCAAAGGCTAAGGTGGTGGCAGGCCATGAGGGTGGCAGGCAGAGCGACTGTAGTGGAAAAGGAGAGGTGTGCTCAGATCTGGGGTGCGGTGAGGCAGCAGATCAACAGGCTGTAATGATAGATCCCATGGAAGCTCACAGAGGATCCCAGCTTTCCGCTTGCCCTACTGTGAGGATTGGAATGATTGCCACTAAGATAAACACTGGAAATGGGCCAAGCACAGGGAGAAGAGAGTGGGTTTGGTCTTAGAAAGGCATCCCAGAGCAATCTGTCTAGTAGGCAGTTGCATATATGGGTCTGGAGCCAGAGAAGGACCACAGAAGCATAAAGTGTCTAAGGCCCAAGGTGTGTCGGAGAGGAAGGTGCATGTTTTCTGGATACGGCAGGAGCTGGCAGAGCCAGAGCCTTTAAGCCAAACAACTGGATTCCAGTCTAGCTCTGCTACATGCAGCCTCAACGTCTTCATCTATTAAATAAGAAAGATAATGCAGGGGTGAGTCTGATCAAGATGGTTTGATGTGTATTAAAGCATGCTGTAAACTGTAGAGTCCTGCACTTAGGCTGAACAGCTCTATACTAACCATTGAGCAAATGCTGTTCTCCTGTCACCCCAGCCTCAGAGATTTTACTTCTCCTTTTGTTTTTGACATCCCCTCCATCCACTACCTTCTTCTCACCTTCTGTTAGGTAGCAGGGACATAACAATATTGAGGAAATATTTTGTGCCAGACACCATGGTAGATAGTGACAACATGGCATAGAACAAAGAGAGAAGGTCCTTGTCCTCATGGCACTTCCACTTAAAGGTAGAAAGACCATATTGAACGGATTCCCACATTTTCACCCGTTGGCAGAGTGCACCAGCAAAGACAACAACTCCCAGATTACGTAGTATAGAGTACGCACAGTAGATGCTCAATTAATGTTTGTTGAATGATTGAACCCAACCTATACTCATTCACACATTCAACTAATTTTTATCAAGTACCTAGTATGTGCCAGTCATTGTGGCCCCAGAGATGCTAAGACAAATGGGACCCATGGCTGGAAGGGGAGAGAGACACTTCAAAGAGCTATGTGAAGGAGGCTACAAGAGAAGTAAATGTAAAGTGATGGGGGCACAGTGGAAGGAACAATTGAGTATGACTGGGAGAGGGCGTGTTGAGAGTAGGAAAGGTTTCAGAAGGAGATAAGCTTGGCCACAAAGGGTTTTTTGAAAGGAAGATTTGTTTTGAAGACAAGGTTAAAGAAATTGGGGAAGACATGTTCTGATGGAAATGAAGAGAAAGGACATTTCTGGTGAAGAAATACAGCAAAATACAGCTAAGACCCAGAGAGGTTTTCTCTACAACAGATAAGAAAATAGAAAGAAGGATAATTCTGGACATGACAACTATCTTGTGCTCTCTGATACCTCCCCACAGAGTTTCAGTAAACTGGGCAGTTAATGAACCTCCTTCCAAGCACCAAGATATTGGTATACCTTGAGGGATCAGGAGTTACTGGGCACTGGGGGTTCAATAACTAAAAGCCCATTTCTAACAACAGCAGCATAAAGTATGCTTAAAAACAATGTATGTGTCTTAGGGTACAGTTTCTCAAGGTCAGACTGTAAAATGTGCAGGAAGATGAAATGGATGACGATCCCTGCCTTGCTCATAGTCACCAACTGGTTTGGACACCGTCATTCTTAGTCATCAAGGACCAACCCTCTTGAGTGCTTCAGAGCTTCTGAATGTTTACCGCAGGTGACTGACCAGAAAGCCAGGCTGTCTTTTTGACTGTTTCTTTTAATCACTTTTTTTTTCTGTTATATTTTCTAATAAAATTCATTTTCCTAGGGTTTTCCTTTTTGTCTTTCTGGTTCTTTGTTTTTCAATTAGAATTGATTTTTCTTTTCTTTTCTTTTTTCAGCCACTAAAGTATTAGCAGTACTAGTTGCCCCCACCCATGCATGACTTCTCCCTAGTATAATGTGACTGAGCAGCAGCAAAGGAGGAAAGTGTTGGACCCACAGACCTCAAAGTGTCTTTCTACTTTTCAACTAAAATGAAATCTGTAGGAGGACATTTATAATGACTTGAGGCAGAAAATTAAGGGGCAATTTGGATTTTTTTAAAAGAGAATATATTATGATAGGAAAAGCCCGGCACTCTATAAACCAAACCGCTAAGCTTTTTATTGTTCAATGTATTTAGTAATAAACACAACAGCATGTTTCAGCAGAAGAGATGTAAAGTGAGAGGAATGTCCTCATCCTTTGTATTTTAAAAGGTTAACAAATTAGATAGTTTTTATGCCCAGAGTCCCCCAGAATTTTAGTTTCAGGGAATAGGAGAGCAGGGCCTATTTCTTTCTAAGGCTTCCAGCATTTCCACAAGTGTCAGGAATTAATTGGGAGCTGAATTCTTCCTTATGGATGTGACAGATGAGTTAGGTTAAGCTCCAGGATAAAATCAAAAGGAGTCCAAAACAGTGAATAGAGAGAATATTCCATTTATTTCTCAGTAGTAGGCATCATTCCAGGTGGAAGCTGTATCAACAAAGAAAATAATGCCTGTCCCACATTTCACATCTCATATAACAATGATTGCCATAATCCTTACCTGAACATTTCTAAGGTAGGTATTCAAATCTTCTGGATGCAGGAAAGGAATGATCTAAACTTCTGACCTTGCCAACTTACTTTCATCTCTGAGCCTCCATTTTCTTATTTGTAAAAGTGGGGAAAAGAGGAAACCAACACCACCTTGTAGATTTGTTATGAGGATTAAATAAGTTGCAATGAATAATATCCTGACCACGTGGTTATTAGACATTAAAATATTAAAGCCTATAGAGTATAATGCATGTAAACATTTCTACCATCTCTGGCATATGATAAGCATTCAATAAGTGATAGCTACTGTTATATTATTATTACAGGAGAAAACCATATTATCCAATTACATGTTAGCTTAGGTGACAGGATGAGTCCATGGGTGAGTTTGGCCTTCTGAGTTAAGCCATTAGGCCAAATTTTTTTTTTTTTAATAAAAGGAAATCATAAGATAAAAGAGGTTAGGAAACCCTGAGGCTGAGATAGTGGGATTTAGTGTATCAATCAATGCTACCCATTCTACCAGCAAGACTGGGGGTGACCATTACTGCTTGATGGGCACTTGGCATTTAAAAATGTTTTTCTTCTCCTTTTTTTCTCTTACTTTTTTTTGATGAGATATCCCATTTGATTGAACCTCTTTATGATGAGTCCACACAATTAAACATACATTATGAATAGCCTGCTTTTCCTTTTTCAGATAGTAGCCTTCATTAAATAAAGGCAAAGTTGAAGTTTATCTGATCACAAATTTAGAACAAGTAACACATTAAACAAATAATAAGCTCAAAAGGAAAGGTAATTAACTTCTTTAAATGATTCCCTCAACAGCTCAATATCTGGCTTGGACACATTGCTGTTCCCTCTCTTGGGAACACTGCATGCCATCCATGCCTTGGCCTGGCTAACACCTCTTCATTCTTTAGGTCACATTATAAATATCCTTTCTTCTAAAAGACCTCCTGTGACTCTTAATGACTGAGTTAGGGCTTTCCTCCTGTATGCTCTTGCGCTTCCTTTATCACAGAGGCTGCCAGTTTACATATCTGTCTCTTCAGTGTGGATGTAGGAACCACGGGGGGAGAGAATGTGAGCCCGGACCTCGTAGAGTCTAGTACATGTAGGAAGTGTGCTAGTCATTAGTGTTGTTCACAACAATTCCTGTCTTTGCTCCTTCTGGACACCTATACCTGCTTTGTGCTCTGGCCAAGCAGTTGTGAGTGGAATTGAGGTGCTTCACTTCTGGGCCACAGCATTCAGTAGTAATGCAAGACCCTACCGAGTCTTCTCTCCCTCTGCCATGGGGACCAGCCACTTTCCAGATAGTGGCTACTCCATCAGTCTGGATCCGGAAGTGAGGACGATGCTGAGTAGTGCCCCTAGCTGGCCCATGATAGACATGTAGCAAGAAACAAATCCCTGTCATTTTAGACCACTGAGATTTTGGCGTTGTGTTATTAGCATAACTTAGCCCATCCTAACTGATAGATAGGTCCATAATATTGATGAATAAATAAAGAAGTCACAATGCTCTGATCGCTATTTGCTTGAATTGCCTGGTATGATCTTCTAACCCATCACTTCTCTTTCAGGGAAGACCATGCTTTAAATTTAGTTTCTTTTTAAAATCTCTAGAGGTGATCAGGAAGACATTTGGGTGTTTACTAATTTCTTGGTTATGAAATTCTCTGTACCTAACCAGGAAGTTGACATACTGGAGTATCCATAGGAATAGTGAAGGGTCCCTTGTGGGCTCACCATGCTATAGGTTCTGATAA
The DNA here is from genome assembly GCA_029593785.1 of Cabassous unicinctus. Classification (NCBI taxonomy): domain Eukaryota; kingdom Metazoa; phylum Chordata; class Mammalia; order Cingulata; family Chlamyphoridae; genus Cabassous; species Cabassous unicinctus. The sequence goes on along the minus strand of JAQZBX010012291.1, from coordinate 22,958 downwards.
ATTGTGGCCAGGCCTCTGGTATCCTCAAGCTCAGTGTGAGGTCAACCATCACCTCTGCACCCACTATTCTTCCCATTCCCTTTTTCTTAGTTTCCACTCTTTCCCATTACACACAGGTGTGAGCGTGCACATGTGCACACACACACACACTCCTCTTTCCCTATAGTTGAAAATATGCAGAGCCCACACAATGAATAAGGCAATATGCCCTAAATCAGTTCATTGTTGGCTCTAATTATCTGTGTCCTTAAATAAATTATTTATCGTTCCCAAGTACTGGTTTCCAATTTAGAGGCTTATTGTGAGAATTGAAAGAGATAATATATGAGAAACAAAGTAGAATTGTGAAGTACTGGCCATATCCTGTGGCATGTGATTTGAAGGGAGCCAGAAGGCATAACTAACTAGCCTCATATCACCCACATTCCTTTTTTCTAGCGTCTGATAGGCTTTTATGAAATTTAAGTACGTCACTTGGGGATGGATTAAAATTAATTCATTGTTGCCCTAAAATACCTCACAGTTAATATGGCCCCGAGAGAACTGGGACATGGGATAAAAATGCTTTGATGGTTTGGAGGGTGCTGCAATAAATTTCCTTGTCAAGTAAGGGAAGTCGGAAGGCCATGAACACTTAGGGGATGGGTTATTGACAGGGAAGGAGATGGCAAAGTCAACAACTCCAATTTTATAGCTCCATCCAGGATCAATACCACTATTTCTCAAGGCTGAGCAACCATTGGATATAAGCAGACATCTTTGGAAGAAACATTAGCCCTTTCTAGACACATAGTAACTTACTGAATAGTACCATTATCATCAAACAGAGCCATACCTGACAAGACAGCTAAGAGAATGAAAGAATCTGGGTCTTTACTTAAGAAGTTTAACCATATTTCAAACAATTAAAAATTTTGTTATGAGAATTTTCTTTTGTCCTTACTTCATGCCAATGAAAATTTGAAAATTTTGTATGTTTCACAGTAGAAGTGATAGAGACAGACTAGGGAGATTTTTCTTTCTTTCTTTTTTCAGTAGAAAAAATAATAGTATTCTGATTTCTGCTCTTCTAGACATATTTAACCAGAGAAGTTGAGCTCAACCCATGGGCTGCTTCATGAAAATAAGCAAAGAGGCAATAAATAATGTTTGTACTTGGAGATGGTACTATTATTGAAAGGCAAACAATGTGTCACTTTATTCAATGCCTGCCATTTTTAATTAGGGTTCCTTAACAAGATGGTTCTTACCAATAAAATCTATACCCATTAATACATAATAATTACATACCCTAAAATCAGTACCCATTAAGGTACTGATGTCTGCAAGGTAGAAAGGTGATTCTGGGAGACAGTTTGATTTCTAAAGGCTTCTATGCCACTGAGCCTGAGGATAAAAATAGGATGGGGATAAGAATATCCTTAAGCCAAATTCTCATTTTTAAACTATGTCAGGCTTTTGGAAACATACTGCTTCCATTATTATGAAAAAGAGAGGAAGATAGACAGTATTATGAGGTCTGAACGTAGGAACCAGGAAAAACATTTGGCAAGATGTCTCTGATATAAAATGAGTTTGTGTTTGTTTTCTGGCTGAGGGGGGAGGAAAGGGCAGATTTATGAAGATACTGAAATCAAAGACTGAGAAGTAATCACCCTTTCCACTTAAAGGGTGAAATGTCTAAATAATTAACACTGGTGCAAAAAACCTTGCAAGGAGATTTGAGGCTTGTTCCAAACCTTGATGGGAGAAGCATTAACTCTAAGATAATGCACCAGAGGATGGCATTCCCCAAAATCAATGGCAACTTCCAGTCCATACTCAACTATTGATTCTTTATTGTACCAGGATATGTCATTTTAAATGACCTCAACAAATTAGAACAAAATTGTAGATTCACCTCCAGTAACACTTAGCTGTTTCTTCCAAGATCACATTGTTGAAATAATATACTTTTCCAAAGAAAGAAGAAACTAGGTAGGTAACTCAAATTCCATTTTTTCATAGGAAGCCAAATTTTCTCCTTTTACTGCGTGAAAATCTTTCCTTTGTGCCCCCTGGGTCCACTCTCCACCTTGGCCCATCTTGCTCTGGGTCCTGGAAAGCTGAATGAAATGGACTACAGCAATAGGTTCCCTTGCCCTCCCGCTTCCTGCTAGTCACTGGCAGGAGACTGGCTGCAGTGGGCCATGGAGTCACAGTGGGCTGTGGGGTTGTTGAGGGTTGCTGGAGGGTGTGGAGTCACTGTGGGCATTACTGTGGGCTGTGGAGTTACTGTGGACTCTGGAATTGCTGGGGGTTTTGGATTCACTGTGGGATATAGGGCTGTTGTGGGCTGTGGAGTAGCTGTGGACTGTGTAGTTGCTATGGGTTTTGGAGTTACTGTGGGCTGTGGAGTCTCTGATTGTGGAGTCACTGGGGGCTGTGGAGTCTCTCTGGGCTGTGGAGTCACTATGGCCTGTGAAGTCGCTGTGAGGTGTGGAATTGTTGTGGGCTGTGGAGTCGCTGCAGGCTGTGGAGTTGCTATGGGCTGTGGAGTGTCTATGGACTCTGGAGTCACTGTGAGCTGTGGAGTAACTGTAGCTGTGGAATCACTATGAGTTTTGGAGTTCCTGTGGACTGTGGAGCCACTGAGGGCTGTGGAGTCTCTGTGGACTGTGGAGTTGCAGCAGACTGTGGAATCGCTGTGGGCTGTGGAGTTTCTATGGACTCGGGAGTCACTGTGGGCTGTGGAGTAACTGTGGGCTACAGAGTCTCTATGGACTCTGGAGTTGCTGTGAGCTGTGGAGTCACTGTAGACCGTGGAGTCGCTGTGGGCTATGGAGTTCCTGTGAGCTTTGGAGTTGTGGTGGGCTGTGGCATCACTGTGGGCTGTGAAGTCACTATGCACTCTGGAATTGCTGTGTGCTATGGAGTAACTGTGGGCTGTGGAGTCGCTGTGGGTTTTGGAGTTACTGTGAGCTGTGGAGTTGCAGTGGGCTGTGGAGTCACAGTTGTGGAGTTGCTAAGGGCTATGGAGTCGCTGTGGGCTTTAGAGTTGCTATGAGCTGTGGAATCACTGTGGGCTGTGGAATCACTGTGGGCTGTGGAGTCACAGTTAGCTGTGGAGTTGCAGTGGACTCACAGTGACCCTCAATCAAGGTCTCAGCTCTTGTCAGGGGGCTTTCTCTACACAGTCCTTCACGTGTCTAAGTTCTGGTTTCCTCAACTCCTCAGGCCTCAGGTAGGAACAGAATCCCAGTATTCTGGGATTCTACTCTTGTAGTTTCCCTCACCCTGTGCCACCTCTGTAGAGTCCCTTTGTTCCATTCTCCTCAAATTACCCTAATTTGAATGTGCTGTGTGGTCTGTTTCCTGATGACTGAAACCTTGAAGGGTAGTTTATTTGAAAGTGAAAAAAATGTATTTTCCTGGCCATGTGTTGATGAGTTGGTAAATGGGAGAAAAAGTAACCCTGAACAAGGGAAAAAAAAAAAAAGAAGAAAAAAAAATCCTTCATCATAGTCTATCTTTCTTAATTAGAAGACAGGCTACTTCTAGTTCTTGAGATCTGGATAAGCTCTTTACGGGGCTTAGAACTTTGGTTGGACTCTGTATATGTGACAGCTAATACACTTCTGCAGAACTTGCTTGTAGGAGTGGGGTCAAGTTTTCTGACACTCTCCAGCTCATATCACTGGGCCTAACATTCCTTCTCTGTGTTCCATTTTGCATTCTGTGAAATGGAGATAAAAAACAAAAACCCAATATGCTTAAAGATAATTGAGGAAAAGAATCAGGTAGTTAAAGGAGAAGAGCTCCCTGAGAATATGAAGGGCATCTGCCAGCCATTCTTAATCCTTCCTGGGTTCCCAAAAAGAATTTAAATGGCAGCATGAGGAACCTAAATTAGAAATTTAGAAAAAAGCCACTTTCCCTTTGTGAAAATTATTTTCTTTAAAAACACTTAAGTGGGTTAGTAAGGAAAGCTGTGAAATTACTTTCTCTGGATGTCTTTCAAATTTAGGTTCATACTTCTCTGGGGTGGTATAGCTTTGATTCTACCTGAAGGCAAGGTTTGAGATTAAATATCCTCTTAGTGTCCCTTCTTAGCCCATAAAGTACTAATCAGAAAGCACTAATGTTTACAAGGTAATTTGCAGAGTTACAAGTTGCTCATAAAGAAGCCCTGCTAGAGGTGATTATGGGAAGCAGGTAGAACCAACAGGAGTGTGATCCAACAGAATACAGACAGACAATGAGCAGCACACACCCTAAACAAACACAGATACATGAACAGAGATTGGAGCTATAGATAACACACAGCAAAGCAGGTTAATTTCTTGAAAGTTTTTGTGAGAAGTGTGTGACTATAAAGCAATGAGATCCAATCATTATTTTTAAAAATGTATGGAAACTCTGCCCACCACTCTCCTTCAAAGAGAGCTTTATCCTATATAAAAATTATGAGCATATTTTTTTATTATGCTTGAGAAAATTAAAAGATAGTTCAATGTTTATTTTCCTTACTCATGGAGTGTTCAGCACAGTATTGTGTACAGAGGGGAACAAAATGATTCAGAGGATGGTAAGAAAAAGCTATAAATTCCTGTGCCTATATCATGAGGAGAAATCTGGTGCTATGACACTAATTGGTAATTTACCTCTCATGGGAAATGAAACAGCAATTGTGATGCCTGGAGAATTCACAGTCACCTCAAAGGAAAGGCATTTTGTTCAATATGGGTCATTTGTGGATTGTATTTATTTATTTTTCACGTTTTTTGAAAATTGTGGTTGGTGTTTGAAAACAACACTTTGAGCCAAAATCCATGATGTACTTCAATCTACAGATCCATAACCAAGTATCAATATTTACCTATCAGATTAGTGCTACACATTTTTTAATGGTGGAAACTCAGGATTTTAGCTAATGAAGGAGAAAAGAATCAGTCTTCAAAAGACTTTTAGGTTCATTTCAACAGTTCACTATCCTTTGCTGCCCAGAGATGCAAGATCTCAGATCGCTAAGTTTATCTGGGACGCCTACAAAGGTCTTGTCAGACCTCTTTTGGCCACTATGGAGGCACGGAAGCATAAATACCTTTTCAGTCTGACCTCTTTCCATTTCCTGGAGGCTCAACGTCCAGTTGCCATTCCCATATCCTCTCAATCCCCTGCCTCCATTCAGCCCACATCTCTCTTAGTTTCCTTCCAATGAATCTGGCAATATGCCTTTCAACTTTTCCCTGGCCTTGAAGACTCCTCCTCTGGGAGTCTCTGTATAACATCCTTCCCTCTCTAGCCAGGTCTGTTTGGCCTTGCCCGACTGGGGAGCCCTAGCTCTAGGAAAGTACCTTCTGCTCAGGTCTGCTGATCAAGCTCCCAAAGTGTATCACTGCATGGAACTGGGTCCCTGTTTTTGTCCTTCTGAGTCTTTTGTTTGGGTAACTGCCTAGTATCATGTCCTTAAAGACTAAGCCTCTTCTTTATACTCCCATTTCTCCTAGAGACAGGGCTTGGGGCATCCATCATCTGCTGCCAGACTTCTGGATAACACCTCCCACACACCACTGTGATGCCTCTTGAGACCCCTTCTCCCCATCTGTCTAGACCTTACACTGTCCACTGACTCCCCAGTTCTCCAGATGCCCTGGTTTTCTTGGCAGGGTTGCCTTCTTCCACTCTCAAATACAAACTCCTTTTTAGTGGGTTCTTACTGTCCACTGAGCCACCCTACCACCACACCCAAAGCTACAGCAGAAAGGAGAAACATGTCCATCTTTAGAGAAACTAGAATACCTATCACTATGACTTATTTCTTCAAAGGTCAGATATTCATCTTTTCTTCCCTTCCACTAGTGAGGACCTAGCTTAAATTCTTTTTAACATCCTATTTCACCCTGTCTTTACAGTCTATCAAAATAACTGGGTTGGACCCGTGTGGGAATTTCTTGATAGAGTTGATGGATAAAGAGATGGTTCCTACCAAAAAAATCTAGTAACACGATAGACAACTTTATCAGGGATCTATGAAGCACAGTGGGGCCATCTAAAGAACCAGGTTCCAGGGATAATAAATTATCAGCTAAATCACTTCACTCATAAAAAGCTTGATAGATGATTAGGTCAAGAAAATATTAAGGAATTGAAAAAAGATGTCAAAGGGATTCACTTGTGAGGAAAGAAAGGGTCCTACTGAGCCAAGATTTAAACCACATTTGGCTTTGTTACCTCCCACACTTTTAGATTTGGAGGTCACTCCTAGATTCCTCATCTTTAGAGAGATCACCCAAAAGAGTAACTCTTAATTTATCTTGAAGTCTGCCCCATGTTTTTGGGTACTGGTTAGCAAGGTCCTTCTGAAGTCTGAGGTCCTTTTAGGGACAAAGCGCTCAAACTATATATCCCAGGTCTGGGGTTACTTAGCTGTTTTACACACACACACACACACACACACACACACCAGCTGTCTCTGATACTCTGTAATAGTTGTGTCATTTCACTAATTTCTATCATACTTCAAAATCTTAGCAAATTTTTAGGGTAAGAATACCACTTACTAGGTGTTTGATTTTGGAAAATTTACTTGCTTTTCTGAATTTCACTTTTCTCATCTCTAAAATAGGGACACTAACACAACTTATTAGATATGATAAAATTACGTTAAAATATTCAATAGACAATGAAGAAATAGCTAAATGTTAATAGTCACTATGTCCATTCCATTTTGGTGGTGCCCTACAACCTTTATACAAAAGGTTATTTGCTCAATAAATGTCACTGACTAAATGACTGATAAAGGAATTTGGACCTGAACTCTCTCAATTAACTCTAGTAGCAAAGGTCTGTTTTTTCACAGTCACAGACATTATTCAAAAATGGATTTTCAACTGTACCCTGAGAATTCAAATGCAGACATCTGTCTTTGACCTAGTTATGGAAAATTTTCTACTAGGTTTAAATTTGTAAGCATGCAGTCAGAGGCAATATAATAATAAGAGTTAGAACAATGGGGTGATGTTTGGAAGCATTATCTAATCTTCATGTATGACATGGCATTTAATCCAATGCTTCTTGCCTGATCACACACTTTTTTCTTGGGTAGCTTTCAGGTGGTTCGATGATGCCATACCTCTTTTGCCACTACTGCCCCTATAGCTCATTTTAATTACCAATTTCAGTCAGAAAGTTTTTGGTTATTCTTTGTTGTTGACACTGGGATATAGCCCAGATTCTCTCCCTACCCTGATCTCAGTATAGAAGCACTCATCCTCTCAAAAGCAGGAAGTATTGGCAGTCAGCCATTCTCAGTTGAGACCCTGCCTCATGACTGCCTAAGGTTGAAGAAAGCCACTATGCCAAGGTCATCCCTGAGCATGTATCCAATGTAGGGGTATAAAGGCCCAGGCCCCTTGTTCTACCTGGAGACAACCCTGAAGGCCCATCCCAGCTCCAGAGCAACTTGTGGGATCAGCTGAGGCCTTTGTGGTGACTGAGTTCCAGTTCAGCTTCTTCTGCTGCCTAATCCTGCTCTCTTCACTCCCTCACAGGGGTTGATCTCAAGGGCATGCCCTAGTAAGTTTACTGTCTGCTTCCCCAGGACCTGGATCTGTGATATCCTTATCTCAAAACAGTAGGGAGTGTTCCTAATGTCCTGTGTAACCTGATGTCTGAAGTCCCAGTAGCACCACAACTAGAATTGGGTCTAGAATTGTGCATACAAAGCTAGAGGAAAAAAGTCCTTTAATATCCATATCCTCCCCTCACTGGTCTTATAATTGTTTAGTGGTATTTACATAAAAGTTCCCCATTGCAGCTCCCTGTGGGTCTGGAGATGGGACCAGATCCCGATGACGAATGACCATCCAAACACTATGCACATAAAGCCAAAGGGGCAGCCTGGAGACCGACACCACTCCCAGCATTATCCCCTGTCACCTGGTGACCCAAGCCATCTGCAGCCACTTCCTGAGCCTCTTCTAAGGGGCAACAACAACCGTGCATCATGACTGCCATCTAGGCCTGCCCACCAAGCTTAAAGGACACCTACATCAACAGCATATACCATTTAACAGCCCAAGCTCACTATTTTTTCTAGCAGATTCCTGGCAGAAGTTGGCTTTTAAATTAAACAAAAGGTACATCATGGTTCAATTTCTCTGCATCATTTCTTTCCCTCCAAGAGCGGTAGCATGAGCCAGTGAGGGTCCGATAAGGTCAGCCCTCTCCTCCTCTCTCATGTGCAGGAGGCAGCGGCTTCTGAACAGCCACTAGCCAAGTAATCGACTGCATGCCCTATTTTCAGATCTCTGGGGGAGAAAACACAAAATGAAAACAAGACCAGACTTCTTACTGAGGCAAAGCTACAGCCAGGCCTCATGCAGACCATGTTTACAGTTCAATTGCAGGGCATCAACGATAGGAAGAGATACAGACTTTATACTGCTGGCACAATTTGTTTGGTGTTACTTGAAGAAGTATGCTTCTGCCTGTGTTCATAAACTCCTGTCTGTCCTGGTCTCCTTTGGGAGTTTCCTAGAACATGACAAGCTTAAGGGTGGGGAAGAAATGGAGTTAACTGGAAATGATAGCAGTGCTCAAAGAGTGCTCCACCCTCAAGAAGGAGTTTATACAAAGTTTGAACCCTGGGAAGTTAACTTAAGTTTTTGGAACATGTACCCACTGAAGAGATCAGGTTTGGATGTCCTGTTCGGTGGGGTTTTGGCCTCATCATCAAGAACAAAGGTGAAGATGAAAGTATGCCTAAGGCTTTGTGTTTTACTAGGGATTTTACATCCAAGTTAGCATACGCATTGTAGAAAACTTAGAAGGTACACATAATCAAAAGAAGAAAATTGAAATTGCCCATAATCTCATCTTCCAGAAATTATCATTGTTAATATTTTGGATAACATGTAGGATGTTTGTGTGTGCAATTTTACAATCTATTCTATATGGAAAGGTATTGCTTTTAAGTTTTTTTCACTTAATACTTATGATTTTTCCATACAATTTTAAATGGCCGCATAGTATTTCCTTTTATGCATTTTCCATTAATGATTTAATTATCCCCCCAACTATTGGGCATTTAAGTGTTTCTCATTTTTCGCTCTGATAACTACCCTCAATTGACACTCTTGTAGATGAATCTCTGCACACACGAATGCATATGCATGATTATTTCTTTAGAATACATTCTTAGAAATGCTATTGAAGAAGGTCATTTTAATATTAATTTTGCCTACTCTAGTCTATTCTTTTACCCAGTCTCGGAAGTATGAACAAATGGAAGCGAGGGGAAATTAAAGAAAACAAAACCTCCATAAAGGGACAGATTAATGTTATAAAATACCCCAGCTCATACCAAATCTATGCAGTAACGACTTGCTGCTAGATGCCGGACAATGGTATGCCAGAGGTTGGTGTTACCAATAACTTGGTTATGAAATGGCATCTACCGTGATGTGCTAGCTTTTATGCAAGAGTTAATCTCATAAATACTGCATGTCAAGAAAATGGTTATCGTAACATTTTTAATGCAATAGTAACAGTGCCTGTTCCTCAGTGAAGTTTAGTTTTGATTTGAAATGTGTTAATCCACTGGTTCTCAAACCTTAACATGCATCAGAATCACTTGGCGGTCTTTTTAAAATACCCAACTGTGGGCTCACCTCTAGAGCTTCTGATTCAGTAGATCTGGTGTGGGGCCTGAGCATTTCTAACAAGGCTTCAGGTGAGGCTGATGCTGCTAGTTCAGGGAATACACTCTGAAAACTACTGTTTTAGAGGAACTCAGCTAAAGAACCTATAGTCTATACCTTCTTGGTTTTATTCCAACATTACCTTGAATTTTTAAAATAACCTTTATGTGTGAATAATTGCTCCTCTAATTCTGTTTTGTAAGTTTGAATTTGGATTGACTTTAAGTGGACCTCATTTATAAGGCTAATCCCATTTCTAGGGAGTGCTGACTCCTGGGTAAAAACTTCATGGAGTTTCATGTGGAAGGTATTTAGCTGGAGAATCAGGTACTGAGATGACATAGATAATATCTAAGATAAAAAGAAAAATATTAACAATAAGGACGTTGATGATAATAATAATAGATGCCATTTACTTGGTGCTTATCTGGAACTCTCACAAGCAATTTGCAATATTAATTTATTTTATCTGCATCACAATTTTAGGAAGCAGATACTATCCCATTTTTTCAGATGAGAAAACTGGGGCATATTTCATATGCTATGGAAAGGGAATAGTTTTTTAGGTGTCTGCTGTATCAGTCATTATTGGAACACGCCAAGAACAGCAAAAGACAGCCCAATAAGCTCCAGTGATAAGGCGCCAGTGATATTTACATTGATTAAATAGTAATTTGCCAAAATCAATAGTTCTTAGTCTAGCGTATGAATGAGTGATGATATAAAGTGACATTCAAAGTTTCTTGTAAAGGTAACCCCCTTATAGATGTATGCCAGATAGAAAAATAAACAGATCACAAAAAAACACTTATTTGGCATGCTTTTCCCATAGGTGGACTAATAGAGAGAAAATAAAATACTTCTCAATAGAGGGAAAAGATAATTGAAGAAAAAAAGGATTTTATCAAAATGAGAACGTTTTAGCTCATCTATAGATGGTAAAGGTCGCCAAAGTTTAGCACAGTTCTTATCTAATGTGCAGAATCCAAGATCAGAAAGGGGCTGTTTCTTTAGGACTCTGTGCTATCCTGGTTCCTGTTTTCCTTTTGCTGCTCTCTCTGCCCAAGGGTCCTTCAATTCAATCTTTTCCTATTTAAACCCTACCCAAACTTGAAAGATCAAGTGAAATACTTCATTCTCTAAATCAGGGATTCTTAACCTAGGTCTAGGACCTCCCCCTGCCCCCAGTTCCCAAACACACACAGGCTTACACCCCCTTCCAGGGGTTCCGTGAACCCTTTGAATTTATATGCTTAATGGGAGGAATCGTTTTCTGGGGAAAGGTCTAAAGCTTTTATCAGCTCCTCTGAGAGACTCATACTTTCCTTAATTTCCCAAACTAAAAGAAGCTCTTCTCTGAATTATCCTATCATTTTATACACTCTCCAGCCAAGGAGATGCTTATGCACCCTGGCTATTCCCACTTTATCCCCTTGCTGGATTACAAACCCCTTCAGGGCAGGATCCATGCCTGCTTCAACTGCTGGGTTCTCGCCAAAGCACTTAGCACAGAGAAAGCCCTTAATGAATATTTACTGAAGGAAGGAAAGAATAAAGAAAGGAAATCAGGGAGGGAAATTTCAGAAACCATCAGATTTACCCTGTGTCCCCTGACAAGGTTACACTAAACCACCTCAGAAAGAAAACTCTATAAGTGCCAGATACTAAATCACTTTCTCGGTGTAGTTCACTGACTACAGCCTAGGATGGGGACTCAACTCAATCTATACTCCATCTCTCTCCTAATTTGATGTGTCACCTTGTATAGCTAATACCTAATTTGCAAAAGGACTTGGAAAATACAAAACAGACACTGAAAGCATTAAATAATTAGGGCAAAGAAATTGCTGGCATGATTTGGCTGTGTTACACACTGACCAAAGCTCTGTCAGTGATTCATTCAAGGGTTATGAATAGACTGATGCATCAAAAATCAGTTCTAGGAAATATATGGGATGAATTGATTTAGTCAAGAATAGACAAATTATGCCAGAAAAAGAGAGAGAGAGAGAGAGAGAGAGAGAGAGAGAAGGTATTTGGTAATGCTTTCGTTTGATTTGCTGATGGTTTTTGAGGCTTAAAGGAATCATTACTGAATTAAAGGAGCATCTAATGCAGATTAAGAAGGCTCCCCATTTTAAAAACTGCTCATTTGTTAACTTGATTAATTTTTAAAATCCATCATCTTTGAGAACTTTCATCATAATCTCATAATCTTGTGAACATGGGAAAATGTGCCATTCTCTTAAGTAAATACTACACTTATTTTTTGAGGCAGATATTCTATTGCTCAAATAGGAGGGAATTATTGAAGTAAACTCTGTCCTGTGCCGAGAGAGTGAAACTTCTAAGTAGAGGAAACATAATTAAATATTATACTACTCTCATTAAAATGTGAACTTTTTATTTCTCTATTTTCTCCTCAAAATTGGAGGAAAGGACAACCACCAGTAAGATGGCAGCAGAGTAAGGAGCTCCTAGAGTCAGCCTGTGCTACAGGGCAGTTGGTGATCACCCAGAGCTTTCTAAAGTACCTGTCTGGGGGCTCCAGAAGACGAGAAAAGCATCCTGCAATGTCCTTGAAGGAATGGAAGGAGGAGACTGCCCATCTGCAGAGAAGATTTGCAAGTAGAGGACTCCATTCCCCGGAGGCCAGTACACATCCTCCGCTGGTGGCACAAGCTGCCGTGGGACCTATTCCGCAACTGGAATTGGAAGCTCCACTTCCCAAAATGGGGGAGGAAGACATGTTTGGGCACCAACTTCAGCTACTAATTAGTAAATTTGGCGGGCTAAAGTATAATCCTAAGAACAGTTGAAATTTGAACCTGTCCAAGTCAGAAAGAGGCCGTTAGGGGCCATTTTAACTCCGCCCCTTGCACAAGGGGAAGTGGGGTGGACTGAAAATCACAGTGCTCATAGGGACTGACTTCTTACCATCCAGTTTGGATTGCAGCTCTAGCCTAAACCCCAGTCCCAACTCTGGCAGAGAAGAAGCTGGGGGTCCTGCGCCAGCCTCTCTGGGAACATACAGGCCACGCCACTGAGACTGGTACTCATCCTACTCTGGAAGTGCAAGCTGCCTCAGGAACTATTCTGTGGCTGGAATTGGAAGTTCCATTTCCCAAACATGGGAGGAAGGGATGGTTGGCCACTGACTTCAGCTACTAATTAGTAAATTCGGCTGGCTAAAGTATAACCTTAAGAACAGCTAAAGCTTGAACCTGTCCAAGTTGGAAAGAGGCCAGTAGCCGCCATTTTGACTCCGCCCCTGGTATGAGGGGAAGCTAGGCTGGCTGAAAATCACAGTGAAGGTAGGGACTGGCTTCTTTCACCCAGATCGGCCTGCAGCCTTAGCCTAGGCTTCAGCTGTACCTCTAGCAGGGAGGAAGCTGGTGGGCTCTGCCCCAGCCTCTCCAGGTAACTGCAGGTACATTCGGCTGGACAGAGTTGGAAGTCTACTGGGGCAACTGCGGTCATTTTGGACCCATATGGCATAGATTGCTGCCCATACTTGCAGCTCCATCCCTACCCCCCGGCAGGGGAGAAAGGGGCAAGAAGCATCATCAGTCTTTCTGGGCAACTACAGTCTAGGCCTGCACAACTTGGATTATTACACAAGGCTGTGGCTCTGTCCCTACCCCTCGGAAAGGAGAAAGTTGGGAGAAGTTTTATTGGTCCCTGGGGCAATGAGAGCAGCTTAAGCCTCCACAGCTTACAGCACCAACTACATCCTTGGCTCCTACTACACAAACAGAAAGGAAGAAAGGGCAAGAAAGCCCTAAACTAAAGAGAGAAACTGCACCCAGAATAAATACATCTAATAAGCCAGATGCCAAAACACCAACAAAAAATTACAATCCACACCAAGAAACAGGAAGATACGGCCCAGTTAAAGGAACAAGATAAGCCTCCAGATGACATAAAGGAGCTGAAACAACTAAACATAGATGTTCAAACATATCTCCTTAATAAATTCAATGAGATGGCTAAAGAGATTAAGGGTATTAAGACACTGGATGAGCACGAAGAAGAATTTGGAAGTATACACAGAAAAATAGCAGATCTTAAGGGAATGAAAGGTGCAATAAATGAAATTAAAAATACACTGGAATCATATAATAGCAGATTTCAGGAGGCAGAAGAAAGGATTGGTGAGCTTGAAGACATGGCCTCCAAAAGCAAATACACAAAAGAACAGATTAAGAAAAGAATGGAAAAAATTGAACAAGGTCTCAGGGAACTAAACAGCAAGAGATGTGCAAACATACATGTCATGGGTGTCCCAGAAGAAGAGAAAGGAAAATGGGCAGAAGGAATATTTGAAGAAGTAATGGTAGAAAATTTCACAACCCTATTGAAGGATGTAGATATCTGTGTCCAAGAAGCACAATGTACTCCCATTCGAATAAATCAGAATAGACCAACTCCGTGACACATACTAATCAGAATGTCAAATGCCAAAGAGAAAGACAGAATTCTGAAAGCAGCAAGAGAAAAGCAATGCATAACATATAAGGGATACCCAATAAGATTAAATGCCAATTTTTCATCAAAAACTATGGAGGCAAGACGACAATGGTATGATATATTTAAGATACTGCAAGAGAAAAACTTCCAGCCAAGAATCTTATATCCAGCAAGCCTCTTTAAAAAATGAGGGTGAGTTTAGAATATTCACGGATAAACAGAAACCGAGAGAGTTTATAACCAAGAAACTAGCTTTGCAGGAAATACTAAAGGGTGTGCTACAGTCTGAAAAGAAAAGACAGGAGAAAGAGGCTTGGAAGAGAGTCTAGAAATGAAGATTGTATCAGTAAAAGTAACTAAAAGTCTCAAAAGAGTGGTAAAAATAAAATATGACAATAAATCCCAAAGGTCAAAATGCGTGAAATAAGAACTGCCTTTATGTAATAAATTGTATGTTAATGGATTAAACTCCTCAATCAAAGGACACAGACTGGCAGAATGGATAAGAAAATATGAGCCACCTATATGCTGTCTGCAAGAGACTCATCTTAGACCCAAGGATACCAATAGATTGAAAATGAAAGGCTGGAAAAAGATAGTCTACACATGTAATAACAACAACAACAACAAAAAAGCCAGAGTAGCTGTACTTATATCAAATGAAATGGGCTTTAAAAGACCCTAGTAATGCCCAATCTGAAGAGGAAGTAAGGGAAAAAAATTCCATTTACAATAGTGACTAAAAGAATAAAATATTTAGGGATAAACTTAAACAATGATGTAAAGCACTTGTATTCAGAAAACTACACTCATTGTTAAAAGAAATGAAAAAAGACCTAAATAATTGGAAGAACATTCCACACTCATGGATTGGAAGGCTAAATATCATTAAATGTCAATTCTACCCAAATTGATATACAGATTCAATGCAATCCCGATAAAAATTCCACCAGCATATTTAAAAATAAATGGAAAACACAATTATCAAATTTATTTGGAAGGGTAAGGGGTCCTGAATAGCCAGAAACATCTTAGAAAGGAAAAGCCAAGTTGGAGGACTCTCACTTCCGGACTTTAAATCATAATACCTAGCTACAGTGGTAAAAACAGCATGGTACTAGCATAGAGACAGACACATAGACCAATGGAACCAAACTGATGGTTCAGAAACAGACCCTCACATCTATGGTCAAATGATTTTTGACAAGCCTGTCAAACCCACCCAGCTTGGGCAGAACAGTCCATTCAGCATGTTGTGCTGGGAGAACTGGATATCCATAGCCAAAAGAAGGAAAGAGGACCCCGATCTTATACCTTATATAAAATTAACACAAAATGGATCAAAAACCTAAATATAAAAGCAAGAACCATAAAGCCTCTAGAAGAAAATGTAGGAAAATATCTTCAAGACCTGGTGGTAGGTGGTGGATTCTTAAAGGAGATAAGAAGAGGACTGAGATGGACTACTGATGTTTAATGTATGTAGAAGTTTTAATTAACTTTATTGTAAAAGTGCGGAAATGTATAGAGTTGATGGTAACACATTATAGTGAGTAACAGCTGGTTTATAAATGGGAATGTGGCTGAAAAGGGTAGTCTAGGGCTGTATTATAAATGCCAATTGAAAGAAAGCTAGAGAATAATCTAGAGACTGAAAAACACAGTAAACCCGGAGGTGGATGAAAATTGTGGTTGAAGGTACAGATGCAAGAGTGTGAGCTAGAGCAGATGTACATCACTATTGCAGGGTGGTTGGAATGCATGGGAAAAATACAACTGGAGTGACTTATGGACAGTGGTTAACAGTAATGTAATACTCATGCACCTATGCCAAAGATGTACTGCGTTGATAATAGGGGAGGATGGAAAAAGTGTGCCAAATGTGTTATGAACCTGGTAATAGTCTGATGACATTATCTCATAATATGTAACAAATGTTCCACCATAGTGTGGTGCATTGATAGAAGGGTGTTGTTTGGGAATTCTGCACATGTGCATGATTGTTTTGTAAGCTTACGATTTCTGCCATAAAAATATATTTAACAAATAATAATAGGGTGGATTGGGGGAAAAATACACCAAATGTAAGATAAGGACTATAGTTAGTGTAAGATTTTAATGATATTCTTTCATAATTTGTAACAAATGTCTCACGACAATGCAAGGTGCTGTTGGTGGGGTGATGTATGGGACTCCTGTATGATGTTATGAATATTTGCTTTGTAAGTTCATAACTTTTTCTATACACTTATTGTGTATGTATGTTCATGTATAAATGATATAAAAAAATAATAATAATAGGGTGAGTTGGGGGGAAAATACACCAAATGTAAGATACTTTGGTTAGTAGTAATATTTTGAGGATACTCTTTAATCATTAGTTTAAAATGTTTCACAACATTGCAAGGTATTGGTAGTAGGGTGAGGTATGAGAGCCCTGTGTGATGTTATGTATGTTTCTTTTGTTAGTTCACAACTATTACTATACACTTATTGTTTATGTATGTTTGTGTAAGAGTGATATACTTCAATAAATTTTTAAAATTTTTTTAAAAATTTGGAGGAGAGATATAGTGGAGGTAGTAGAAGAGAGGTTGATTGATATTTAAAACTAAGTAAAACAACTTACATACGTGAGACATTTACTTTATGTTGAGCACTGCACTATTTACCTAATATTGACTATATCATTTATTCCTCAAAAATTTCCTCTAAAACTTGTTACATTATTAACCCATTTTATAGATGAGGAAATAGAGGTTCATAAAGATAAAGTTATTCAGCTTTATATGTTAAGTAAACGACAAAAGTGGGACAAAATTTAGGCTGCCTTGTTTTCCAGAGAAAAATATCAATCAATTTAAAAACCTGAAACATAGAGTTCAATTAGTTGAAGAAATAAAATGTTTATTTATTCTGTGTTTTGAAAAATTGTATTGTATTTTTAACTCTTTAAAGAGAGAAAGATGGCAACACAGATATTATAAAAATTTTCATTAAAAACAGTCACTACTACCACTGATTGCTTGATCCAGATTGATAATATGGGCAACATACTGCATTCAATATTTTAAAAAATACATTTGCCAATGGACCAGTATATAATATCCTGTATTTTGTTATATCTGATGAGATTTGAACACACTCTACGGTTCTATTTTTTTAAATTGTCTATGTCTATGTAGAAGTCACCATCTTCTGGAATATTTTGATCAAAGTTTTCCATACACATTTAAAAAAATTGTTGCTATTTGAAAACTGCTGCTACATGACGGATTTATTTTTGGTCTTTAGAGTGATTGTTTCAGGCGGGGTTCCCTTTAAAATATAGGAATATGTAAATGGAACAAATATACACAGCCCATATTCTTGGCACTGCTGAATACTGACGAGAGCTTACTGTAGGAGAGACAAAAGAAAACAGATATATATGAGTGACCAGATATGGGCATATCACATTTGCCAACTCTGTGATTTGACTCTGAAAGCCAGCCTTCTTCCCAGCCACCTTATGCAAAGTAAAGGGCTTTGCATGTCTGCAAGAGGGTATTTTAAGAAATGACCTTTGCAGAATAAACAAACAACAATTACATTAGGTCCAAAGTACTTCCATATCCTTTTAATAGTTCATAATTTAGGTATGATATAATTATTCCTCTTCCTCTCAGAAGAAATACAGATGATATAAAATGCACACAATTGAATATTAATTTTTTAGTTTCTTTCCAAATGTACATATATCATGTGCTTCTCAGAATAAATATTTTATATTATATATAGAATAGTGGTCAATTTTAATGCACGTTTTCCTGTAGTTCAAGAGAGGGAAAAACAGAATGCTTAACACTACAATAGTGTTAAGGAGTAATCCAGATCTAGGGTAATTTATTGGTGTTTAGGTAAGCAGAGTTGATATTTCTTATGTGCAGGAAATGAGACAAGGACATTTTTTCTTTCTCTCTCCCTTGGTTCTCTCTTTCTCTCTACTTCTTTCTCTTCCTCCCTGGGGACGTCCAGTCCAAACTGAAACCCTGTTACTATTGCAATGAGCAGGCTTCCTCAGATAAGGCTACACTGGCTAAATTTTAAGTCTTGCCAAGATATTTCTGAAACATTATGAACCACTTATATGATATTTCTGAGCCTGGGACCAATCCGAGGCAGAGTGAGTGACATTTTGTATAGTGAGTTATTGCTTTTTTTTAGAACGTAAAGCTTGCCCTCTCTTTGGATGTGCAGGTTGACAGACAGTAGAATTTATGCTCCTTGTGTGACAAGGTCTCTCAACTAGCTCCAGAGAACCTGGCACAAGGGTGCAGGAAGGACACAGAGTCACATAACCAGAGTGCCTTCCAAGAAATGACAGTAAGTACCTAAGTGTCACCACAGTGCTTTGCAAAAGGATATAGAGGTACCAAAAAGTGGTCTTCACTTTGTGCAGAAAACAGATGCAAATCAAGGGACAAGAAAAGTGCTATGGGAAACATATACCCTCCACCCTTTGCCCAACTTTCCTGTGTCAACACTGATGTACACAATATCTGGCTACGGAAAATCAGCCAGCCGAAAATGTAAGGACGTGAAGCAAAGGGTACAAAATTGTTCTTGTTCAAAGCGGACAAGGTAGCTAATAAGGGTGACCAAAAGAGGGTGGTCAGATTCATTTTATGATAATCACAATATTCTAGGGTTTCAAGATCAAAATCAACATACATAATAGCACCATTAGCAAAAAGAAAAAAAAAATCCTCACAAAACTGGCACCTCTCAGCAGTACTACTATTTGACTTAGGGTTTTTCAAAGACGTAGGCTTGGTTCTTAGTTCAGGCTTTTGGGAAAAAAAAATCCCAAATTAAGAAAGACATCAATATTTTTTAAAATCCAGTGATATTACCATATTTAGAACCAACAGTACCCAAATTAGGAAAAAAAAGTAATATGGAATAAGATTTCAGAATTAAAACAGAAAACTGTTCATAAAATTTGTGAGATTATGTACATGAGATGGAACAGCATGTATGAATTGGAAGCACTTTGGTGGCTACAAGCCTAGAATTCAAGCGCCAAGTATGTCTTTGATCCGTGGATGCTGTCATAATGTTAGAAGACATTATAGGCCACTGGGCTTAAAAAAGGGTGTAGTACCTAAAACACTAAATTTCACAAATGAAAACAAACTATATCCTTAGGTGGGAAGCATGGGGACCTGTCCATTTACCCCACCAACCAACTGTTAGAATGGGCCAGTGTTTCTTAAATTATCTGTGAGAAAGGACCTGCTTCCCCCTTACCTCTCCAATCCTTTGCAGATTGATACATCTATAAAATACAATAACAATTAATAGAAAAGTGAATTTAAAAAAGCAAACATGTTCAAAATATAAGCCCCTAATTTTTATAATTAGATTCAGCAGACATTGTCAAACTGAATATAAATGCTTACTCTTCATTTCTGTATTTATCTTCTCACAGACCATTGACAAAAACTCACTTTATGTAACACTGGAATATGAAGTTAGGGATCTTTAGTTATTTCATGTGGAAAAACTGAAATTACAGAAGGAAAAAGATGGTGATAGAAATGAAATAGACCAGAGCACGTAAATATTTATGGGAAGATGATGATATCATGGCAATATAAACTGCCATTAAAGTTCCCTGATGATCAGCTTTGGATAGCCAAGAAACATCCAGGCTCTCCATGAGAATCACTGGGTTTAAGAATTTTGAGGATATCAAATGATTAGTGATCTGCTGTACTTGTAGCTGCAGTGTGTAATTAACCTGTGGCACCTACAGAAATTGAACGATATTGCAGCAAACAGATTAGCTCCTTAAGTATGAATAAAAACTACCAGTTGCATTCACCAGAATAATTATAAGGCTTACTGCTACTGGGATTTCAGGACCTAAAACTGATTATCAATTGGAAGGTGTTTCCCATTGTGCAGTTAAACGACATTCATTCAAGTATGTAAGACTTTTCTTTTTACTGCAACTTCAGCATTGGCTGTTTTTAAAGAATCAAAGTCAATTTGGTCATTGGTCCAAACTGATAAAATGTATTCTCGCAGTTATAAGACTTTATTTTCATCCTGTGAAAACATCAATTGCTCAGGAAGGCATAGTGATGACTGCCACTTGAGCTCGAATTAGAGTATTATGGGGAATGACAGGCACTGGGGAAAACAAAGCCTACTTTTTAAAACACCAAGTTATATAAACACTTAATTCAAAAGAGAAGCAGATTAAATGTCCCTTAGCCTGGGGGAGCCGAACCAGCCCATCATATCAGAAGTTCAGGTCCGCTAGGAATCGTTTAAACACGACAGGCATTTTGGAAACCCTCAAGACTCCTCCATGTTCAGGTGCCCGTCACTTTCAGGAGGATGCAACTAGAAGCTTTTGCAAATGTGAAAGTCAACCATCCTTCCTCTGACTTTAAGAATCTGTGAGATTCTTCTTTTACCTGCTGCATGAAGAGACTGAAAAGACAGATTCTGCATGTTTTGTGGGCATCTGAACTAAAGAAATAATCATAAAATCCTTTTATATTTTTAATTTAAAGAATTCCTGCTATGCATTTTACAACCTGATGAAATAGAATGGTTACATACAATTTTGGTGGGAAATTGTTAAAGGTCCTATCAAAATCTGATATTGGGTACCTCCAGTGATGGCGGCCCTAGCCAAGGAGGACTTGATTGCAATTCTCAAGAAAGTGAGGGTCCAGAGGGGTGACAAACAAACCCAGGATTACAGAAAGGGCCAAGTCTACGAGAGATCAGGCATGTGTGGGGACCATGTAAAAGGCAGAAGGACTTTCTGGGTAAAGAGGACATATTTTGGCCTTATTCCCCTAGAGGAGGGACCCTCAACTGGCCTGCCGGCACTGAGATTATAGTTAATTTAACTGATGACAGTTGGTAATGACAGCAATTTGCTTCTTGGAAAAGAAGGAAACAATAATTATCAAATCATATGGTTGCTCTTATTGGCCAGCATTTTGACAAGTCCACTTTCATAGGAACAAAGATGTTCCACACATTCTATTTCTACACCAAAAATGATTCATGAGAGCAAGTGGCTTGAAATGAAATTCTTCTCATCTTTCAGAGCTCAATGAATATAGAAAATATAACAGGTTGGCCTCAGAAAAATCTTTCTCTACAGCATCATACTATGGTTATATAGCTCTAAATTGTTAAGAAGTTGAACTTATTTTTTTCATGTCCAAAGCAAGCATTAATTCAGACTTGTTAATGGAATGAGGAAACAGTTGTGTTTTGATGCTATGAATAAAAGCATTTGGGTCCCAGTCTGGTCACCAAATATAAAAAAAAAGGAGAGATTTAATAGGTAGTGATGCAAAACATAAGCTAGATGCACAGTCAGAAAAGTTATTTAAAAATTCCAAAGTTTATAATAGCCAAAAAGTATAAACAATACAAATGTCCATCAACTGGTGAAAGCATAAACAAAATTCATACAATGGAATGCTATTGGCAATAAAAAGGAACATAGTTCTGCTACATGTTAAGACATGGATAAACCTCAAAAACATTATGCAACTGAAAGAAGCCAGGCAAAAGATCACAGACTGTATGATTCCATTTACATGAATTGTTCAGAAAAGGCAAATCTATAAAGACAGAAGTTATAATGGCTGCCTAGGGCTGATGGTGGAAATGGAAACTGACTGCAAATGGGTACAAGGTTTCTTTCAGGGTGATGGGAATGTTCTAAAATTAGAATATGGGGATTGTTGCACAACTCTGAAAACACACAAAATCACTGACATGTATACCTGAAATAAGTGAATTTTATGTATGTAAATTTTACCTTAATAAAGCAGTTAAAAATGTTAAAAAAAAATAAAGTACAAGAATCAGTTCATGCTTGACTACAGCGCTTATCAAAATGTATTGTATTTACTGTTTGTACATCTGTTCATGTCCACTAGAATGGTGAGTTTTGAAGGAAGGGACCATGACAAAATCACTTTCTCCCTCTTGTGCCAAGGACAGTGCTTGTTACATAGCAGTTTTCAATACATATTTATTGATGAGCAATTACATAAATGAAATAACATTTAAAGTACAACCTATATCAATACCTACATTTACATCTATGTCTGTTTATCTATCTATCTATCTATCTATCTATCTATCTATCCTCAAAATGTTAAGGTTATTTCTTAATCTAATGTACCACAAATTAAAGAATAAATATCTTTATTCTTTTATCCCTACGGTAATTATTTGTTAAGTAATTCTTTCATTCATTTATTTGATATTTATTCAAACATTTACTAAGCATTTTGCAAGAAGGCACTGTAATTCAAAGTAAAATGAGTGTCCTGGTGTCTGCCCTCAAGGAGCTTACAGTGGAGTGTGGGAGACAGACAAATAATAAAGAATTACGGGCCGCCATGTTGCTCTTCCACCCTGGCTGAGGGAACAGGCTGGTGAGGAGACACAGCTGCCCTTGGTTCACCTACAATTCTCGCCACGACGTGCATAACTTCAGGCAAGGTCCTATAATGAGAAGAATGGATACCACCATTTCGCTTCACTGCGCTTCTAAAGGTCGAGAGATGAAAAAGATGGCGTCGGCTTAGGAGGGCGACTGCAAGCAGCTCCCAGATCACGGCAGAGAGTGGACAGGGTGCGGCACGGGTGTCTGTGCTGTGGGTGTGTGGAGTAAGAAGCTTGGGACATCTATCTGGACAGATCGATGGTGTGGACTGAACCATAGAGATTCACCTAATCTTTTGCCTTCAAGGGAACATAGAAAGAAACAAG
>JAQZBX010012290.1:0-41440 GCA_029593785.1 Cabassous unicinctus | reverse complement strand
GCCAAACAATTTTCATTGGAAAATTGTCACAGAGATGACCAAATGTTGCATTTTCAGCAATCCTCAATATAATAGATGATCTTGCATTATAAGGTTGAAAGGCAAGTGATACACTGCTATGCTTGTGTTCATATAGTTCACTGGTATACTTGTGAGATATAATTTCCAGATGAACTTACTATTTGACCAGTATATGAAAAAATATTTTAGGTTTATTTATTTTCCTTAAAAGAATATAAATACATGCACAAAAATTAAGCATACATTATTTCAAAGGAAAAAATAATGTTATATTTCAGAAACTTCAGACTCATTAAATAGTTTACATATTTTTTTGTGGGACAAACTTCAAGTTGACAAATTTCTGTGCAGATAATGCTGTAAGAAGTTTTTCACCCACTTTGACTTCTGGTATATATTAATCTAAAAGTTAGAGCATTTTAGTTTATTTTTAAACATTAGGAATATTATTAGAAAAGTTTACATGTAGATATATAACCCAGGCCTTACCTAAGTACTATAAGAACATGTAGATATGGAAATATAGAGTTGATGTTATCAATCATCAAGCACTGAACATATATTGAAAATATAATTTTTGGAATAATTTTGATTTTATAATATGCTAAAAACATATCTTCTGAAATTTAATAGTAATGTGTGTTCTATAATATTAATAAATCTAAGACCTTCATTTCTGGCTTGTCACTTGTATTAAATAATTATGGGTACCAAAGAATAGTAAATGCTACATTAAAACACTGTTATTTTTTAATACATACAACTAGCTTGTTTTTGTTTTTCTGTTAATAAATATTTGTAGGAATATAGTGTTATAAGCCTGATCCAGCGTTCAATCAATTTTGGTAGAATCACTGAGCCAACTATACTTAATGGTAACTCTGGCTGCCTTCCTTAACTTTCTGTGACATTTTTATTATTAAATAATGTATGCAATAATAATACATATGGTAAAATATTTTTATCTTAATAAATGATTAATGAAGGGAAATATTTAAAACAGTGTCATGTTCATTCTAATTATGCAATACTTATAATTTCTATTATATAATATTCAAATATTAATTTATACCTAATATATCTTTGGCAGTCAAACTAAGGATTTTTTTCGGTCAAATTTTGTAAACTACTCTTTAATATGATTTTCTAGAAAGAAAAAACAAAAATTTTAAAAAACTAGACAATTCCTATAAATGAAAATTGTTTTGAAGTCATTCATGCTGAATATCTCATTTGATTTCTCAATGGTTTATTACAGCTGTTTGCTATTATGGAAAGTAGGACTAACACAAATGTACCTGACTTCATCCTTATGGATTGACAGACTCTGAAGAGATTGAGTGGGTTCTATTTATGCTATTTCTCCTAATATAACTGATTACTGTGCTGAGGAACACAGGGATGATACTGATAATTCACTTGACTCTCTGGCTTCACACCTCACGTACTTTTTCCTCAGTCAGTTTCATTCCTTGACCTCAATTATTAATGGTCACCACTCCTAAAACCTTAGAGAACTTACTGACTTCAATAAGAATATTTCATTTGTAGGTTGCTTCACCCAGATGTATTTCTTTGTCTTCCTGGTTTTTACTGAATTTTTCTTTCTCATTTCAATGGCCTTGACCACTGTGTAGCTATCTGCAATCCTCTTAACTACCCAGTTGCTATGTCAATGAGAATCTGCTGTGTCCTCATCACTGGGTCCTACCTGATAGGTTTTACTGTATCCATAGTCATTGCTCTTTTCATGAACAGTTTGAATTTCTGTAAATCCAATGTAATCTATCATTTTTCTGTGACTTAACCCCAATTTTAGCTCTGTCCTGCAATGACACTAGTGACACTGAAATCATGTTATTCATTCTTGCTAGCATAAATGTAACGGTGTCTCTTACCACAATCTCTGTGTCCTATGTGTCCATTCTGTCTACTATCCTGAAAATTAATTCTACTTCAAGAAAGTGCAAAGCCTTATCTACTTTTGCCTCCCCCCTCCTGGGAGTCACCATCTTTTACATTACTACAATTTTTACTTATTTAAAACTGAACAAGGGAAAGGATCAACTGACCTCTGTTTATATTATGGTGATCCCCATGCTGAATCCACTCATTTATAATCTTCCAGAATAAAGAAGTGAAAAATGCTCTCATTAGGGTCATGCAGAAGAGAGCGGGCTCCAGACAATTGAAATGAAAGTGATGCTGAAACTTTAAGTGCATCTTTTCTTTCTTTCCTATTTGGGTATTTACTTGGTCACTCTCTAAAATCAGTAGCACCCTTTAAGTAGTTTGAATATCTGTTTAGGAATCATCTATTTGAACTCACATGATCTGGAACTTTTTCAATAACATGTTTTTATGGAAATCCACATAGTAATTGGAAGTCATGATCTAGTTGTTAAACCTGTGGTTTATATGTATGTGTGTTTTAAAAAGCCTTTTTATTTATTTATTCCACCATTGTTTTTCACTCACCATCTGCTCTCTGTGTGTTCTACTGTGTCTGCTTGTCTTCTCCTTAGGTGGCACTGGGAACCAATCCTGGGACTTTCCAAAGTGGGAGACAGGTGCTCAATCTCTTGTACCACCTCATCTCCCTGGTCTGCTGCATCTCTTATTGTCTCTCTGTTGTTTCTATTTTTGTTGCATCACCTTGCTGTGCCAGCTCTCTGTGCAGGCCTGCTCTCCTGCATGAGCCAGCAGTCCTATGCAGACCAGCACTCTGTGTGTGCCAGAACTCTGCTTGGGCCAGATTGCCTTTCACTAGGAGGCCCCAGCAGATGGAAGCCCAATCACTTGAGACACATCTGTGTGTTTTTTGACAAGTTATTGTCAAAAACATGGCATTATCAATCAAATTGTATCATAGAAATGCCCCATGCATATTCCAATTTCAGAGAACTTTGTTAATGTGAGTATTTTTAGAAGTCATTTATTCTAATGAAAAAAATACAGCAGAGTCTCAAGGAATGCTAACTTTGGCCTGAAAAATCCAGAGTGTAGGTTCTAAATCTTCCAGCCTTTACCAGTATATTCCTCAGAGAATCATGGACAGTATAAATCTAGGCTCTTCAAGTGTACAAGAAATATAATTCTAAATCAATAGAGTGACTTTAAATATTAAATAAGATGATAACTAGAAAGAATTTAATACTGTACTAATAAATATTGATCATGAGCATGAGAATGCTTACATACTTTCAAAGTTTTCTATACACAATAGCTATTGTTATGAAAATTTTCACTGGTCCTTTATAGCTATTTTTGACTAATGTTATCCATAAGTAAACAAAAAGCTAAAAAGTAACAAGAGAATTCAAATATATGTTCTTAGAGCAAAGTATAATATTGTGATAGAATTGAGTTATAGGAAAAGTATATGTTAACATTAAACTAAAGTTAGAAAATATTTTCAATTATGAAAGAAAATGGAAATATTCTAACCACTTTTGACACTTCTGTTCAAGGTCCACTACAATATTCTTATGTATATGTATGTATATATTACATATAAAATTTTTGTCATATTCTGTTTCTATTTAGCAGCTTTTGTTTTTCACTCACTATAAATTTTGATAATTCCTATGTTATTTAAATTTGGGAGATGAATGTTTTCTTGGTACATGAGCAAAATCAATAATCTCATCTTGTAATGATTTAAGTCTTGAAGTTTTGTACATTCATGAGGTTAAATCTCTGCATGCAGTTATACCTCTTTTTTGGCTCCCTGCTAAACATTTAAAAACCATACCATTCTGAGATACATCAACAAGCTCCAGTAATTACTATTTCTTTAGTTAATTTTTGTTTGTAAAAACATTTCTATTTTCCTGATACCTATAGGCTTATGTTCTTTAAAAGGATATACTTTTTTGTTAAATTCTTTGCATATTTCTTTTAAGAATATTAATAGAGAAAAGTTGCAAAGGTAAGAATATGTAATGATTCCAAATTTTGTTACAACTGATAAATTTAAGTCAAAGATTTGTTAATATTTCCTCTTAAAAATGTTTCTATATAATCTGGAATTGCAGTTTTAATTTTCCCTACTATTCAAAGATAGTTAAGAAATTATGTTTTCTTTATTTTCCTATGTTTAATTATTTTTATTCAAACTTAAGCAGTAGTTATTAGATATATATTTTCCCTTCAATGATTTTTATTTTTAAATGTATACATTTAAAAATAAAACATTTAAATGTTAAATAAAACATTTAAGATGTTCTTTGTAGGACTATATTTGTTCATTTTCTTAAATTATTTTTTAAATATGAAATTAAACTAAAATCTCTAATTAGGATTAAATTTTCAAATAAGTATCACAAGTTCATTGCTGTTTATTAATTTATTCAAAAAATTAAAATGGGTATTAGTTTCCTCTACTCCTGAATTTACATGAAAATTTTAATATATATATAGTATCCATATAAGTTACTGTATTAAGATTTTATTTTGCTCTGAACTCAATATTGTCTGGAATCTATATTTTTAGAAATTCCTCTTTTTTTGTTAACAATTAGCTATGCTTTTGGTAAGCAATTATTTTTTCTCTTACTTTACAAGTTGTGTAATGAATATACATTTATGTGTTTAAACATCTTATATAGATGGGTAGTCTTTGAATCAAAGGCTATATAAGTAATATTTCAAGGCTCTTAAAATTTAGTTTCTTTCTTATCCCCATAAATTATTGAGAGTTTTGCATAAATAAATATACAAATTCAATTGGTGACTAGTAATTCTATAAAAACTTTTATTTTCAACAAACATATACCTCATATGTGAGGGATGACTGTAGGCAATCAGTTCAGGTATCCTGAGTAGCAATCTCAGAAGTGTATCAGCAGCATATGGCCTATGTTGGCTGACACATATAAGGTTTTATGTTCTAATTAAAATTTTTTAAAAAATCCAACCTGTATATAAACATTCTTTTCCCGGTATGGCTGCTTAAGACGTCATCACATATCTAAGGCAGCTGCCATCTTTTAGCTGTCTCATGCCTAGTTTCCATCCTCAGGATACACTCACAGTATCCTGTTGGCTGAAACAACTTTAGTCCATTCATCATCTCCCTTTAAGCAACTTTCCTGATGTTCAACACAATACTTTCATTTACATTTCTTTTTCCCAAATTTGGTAATGTAGCCATCAATAATGCAAAGGGATTCTGGGAAATTTACTCTTAATTGGCTAATTTTATTACCTACCAAAATGAAAAAATTTTCAAAGGCAAAGAGAGAGAATGAATATTGAGTGGCAACTAGCAATATAATAAATGACAAGGAAATTACATTATTTTTGGTTTGTTAGAGTTAGGTCATACATTTAAATTCCCTCTCTAGCAAAGTGTTCAATTTCACCTTTGAATGTGTTGCACCATTAAATGGTGTAGAGTAGTATGTGGAGAAGGAAATAATCTGGCCATCTTAAAAAGTCTTAAAAATTTAATATGTGCACATTTAGGCAGATAAGTTATAGATACAAAAGTAAATAGCAATTCAGCTAAAAGTAATGATACTCAGATTGTTTTTAATATTAAAGAGAGTTTAGTCAAAAACTACAGTAATTTCAAAGCTACAAAATTTTCAACTATAAGATAATGATTGGCATACAAAACTGTTTTCAAATTGAAAGGTATAAAGTTTCTTGAGTTTTGAGCTTAGTTTGTTTTTGGAATATGAAATCAAAATCAGTAAAAATTTCTATTTAGTACAAAACTTTAGTGGGCCTGTAGGTTAAATAGCAGTCATTTACTTCATAATCTTTACTAGTGTCAACTACAAACTAGCTTAAACAAATAATAGTCAAATGGAGATTCATGACTGCATGGATCTTTTAATGCCATCAGTACATCTGAGTGCTACAATTCCCAGTTTTGACTACAAACATTTCTTTTACCCATTTTTTAAAATATATTTTTATTTTTAAAGAAACTTTAGTTTACATGAATGTTACAACAAAATACAGAGGATTCCCATATACCCTGTCCTTCCTCCTCACACAATTTCCCCCATTAACATTTTTCATTAGTGTGGTATATTTATTACAATTGATGAACACATATTTAAGTATTGCTACTAACCATGGACTATAGTTTACATTATACTTTACACTATACACTGCACAATTTTATAGGTTTTGAAAAAAATATATAATCAACTCTGTCATTGCAATGTCATGCAGGAAAATTCCAGTGTCCAAAAATATGCCTCCATATTACACCATATCATTCCTCTTCCTAACCTCAGAATCTCTGGTAACCAGTGCTTTTATATCATTGCTACAAGTTCTTCCATTGCTAGTTGCATTCTCCTCTTATGTTTGTTCATGCCTTAATCTTGAGGATTTTGGGATGGTGATGTCCACTCTGCTCTATTTTACAGGGAGCTTAGATTTCATAGGGCAGATGGATGGAACTGACAAACCTGCAGTGTAGATACTCTGTTTTTTGAAATGGGGATTGTCCATCATCATCTTTTTGTCAGTTGTCCTGGGCAAGTCCAATGAACTGGAGAATATTTGCAACTCTGCTGAGATTCAGGGTTCAACTGGCATATGAATAAACAAAATTTTAAGTCTCTGGGGCATATATTTAATGAATATAGTGCAAATTATAGACTCAAATAAAAGGGAGAGAAGAGTCATGTGTAGGGAAATTATAAATAAGTCTAACTCTGTGTATATTTGCTCCCCAATGTAGCAAAGTAAGTCTCTCTGGCAGGTTGTCAAATTCCTGGAATTCTCTGCCTATAATTGTACATTAAAATAACAGAGCTTACCATGATGAAGGACACATTGAATAATTTTTTTTTACTTTACTTTTTATTTTTACTTTTATCATTTTTTGTTTCATTTGTTATTTTTATTATTATTATTTTATTTTCTTACTTTTTTTAGTTGTTCATTTTTTTGGTTTGGTTTTTTGGAAGATTTGGGATTGCACAAGGGTCACAATTGTGGCAGTGGAGGATCCCTGGTGTGAGGTGTTGGTGATGGGGCATGTATGGGAGGGATACACCTGGGGCATGTCTCTATGGCATGTGAATATGATCATGTGGGGTTGTCTCAGCGAGTGCAGAACCACACAATAACCGAAAGTATATTGAATTCCCATCCTGGGGCATCTTGCTACATTCTCTAATAGAGGAGCAAGAATCCCCCAAGTATATGTGCCTAGCAAAGGAGGACAGACCATTATGCCAGGCCCTTGATATTAATGATTATACTTATGAACATTTTCTTATGAAATTGAAACTTAATCTATATTAAATATTGTCTAAGAGTTACATCCTGAAAACCTTTTGTTGTTCAAATGTGGTCTTTCTCTAAGTCAAACTCAGCATATAAATGTACTACCTTCTCCCACCCACCAGGATGAGCCTACCAGCACTGAGGGTTTAAGTGCCAACTACCAATGCATCTGGAAAAAGATCTTGACCAAAAGGGGGAAATATTAAATATAAATGAGTTTTTATGGCTAAGAGATTTCAAAGTGAGTTGGGAAGTCATTTCAGAGGTTACACTTGCACATGTCTCAGCAGGATCTCATTGACTACCACAGTAAACATTGCCTCAAACAGCAGGGCTCCTGATGGCTCAAAAAACACTTAGACAATTTTGTCTATTTTTAAAATATGTTTCTTGATGTTTCATCATTGAGTAGTATTATCTCTTTATCTAACAGGGAGATCAAAATCTTTATCAGGTATGTGTTTTCCAAAAATTTTCTCCCGATGATTAAGCTGCTTTTTACCTTCTTAATAAATTTATTTGAATTATAAAAGTGTTTAACTTTTTTTCTACTTTTTTATTTTCATGCTAATGTTTTGGGGGTAAGGTTTAAAAACCTACTGCAAGATCTTGAAAACATTTCCCTACATTTTCTTCTAGATTTTTAGGTTCCTAGTTCTATATTTAGGTCCTTGATCAATTTTGAGTTATTTTTTCATATAAGTAGTGAGATAGGGGTCCTCCTTTTTTTCTTTAGCTATAGATATCCAGTTTTTTTCCAGCAACATATACTGAATAGACTGTACTCACCCAGCTGGGTGGGTTTGACAGACTTGTCAAAAATCACTTGACCATAGATGGGAGCATCAATTTCTGAATACTCAATTCTATTCCATTGGTTAATATGCAATTCTTTATATTAGTACAATGTTCCCTTTACCACCGTAGCTAAGTACTCTGCTTTAAAGCTAGTAAGTTAGAGTATTGCAATTCCATTTTTCTTTTGAGACACTTTTAGCTATTCATGGACACTTACCCTTCCAAACAAATTTGATTATTGGCTTTTCCATTCCTGTAGAAAAGACTATTGGGACTTTTATTGGAATTGCATTAAATCTGTGAATCAGTTTAGTTAGAACTGATGTCTTAACTATATTTACTCTTCCAAATCATGAATACTGAATGTTCCTACATTTATTTAGATATTCTTTGTTTCCTTTTATCAATGTTTTGTAATTTTCTGAAAACAGGTCTTTTCTGTCCTCAATTAAGCTTATTAAATATTTTATTCTTTTAGTTGCTATTATTAATGGGATTTTTTCTTAATTCCTCCTCAGATTGATCATTTTAGTGTATCAAAACACTATTAGAAAGCCGGGAGAAATCTACAACAAAGACAGTTTGGCAGATCCTCAAAAAACTAACTATAGAACTTCCATATGATCCAGTGATTCTACTACTGGGTATATATCCGGAAGAATTGAAAGCAGAGACACAAACAGATATATGCATATCAATATTCATAGTGGCATTGTTCACAATTACCAAAAGTTGGAATCAACCCAAGTGCCCATCAACAAATGAATGGATAAACAAAATGTGGTACAAACATAAAATGGAATATTACTCAGCTGTAAGAAAGAATAAAGTGCTAACACATGGGATAACTTGGATGATTCTTGAAGACCTTACATTGAGTGAAGCAAGCCAAGCATTGAAAGATGAACAGTACATGACCTCACTGATATGAATTAAGGAAATTGAGCAGTCTCAGAGAGTTATTGTCTGTAAGATAGCTTTACAAGAAATAGAAAGAGAAAAGGAAGTTGTGAGCCATCACCCATATGGATGTAATCTATGGTAAAGTGATAGAGTGTAGTTGTGTATTGAAGGGATAGGACAGGAGGGCAGTGATACTATTGAGTTTGCTGGTGCAGGGTTGACAGGTGGGTAGATTGGGAAGGGTTGGTTAGAAGGTCCAGGATACTGTGGGGAGGGTTGGGAGATGGACCAGATGAACACTGGGGTTTTGTGCATATGACGTTGAAAGTACAGAGGTGGGAATGCTTTTTTGACAATATCACAAGGAAGGGTCACTAGTTTAGAGTGTTGGCTGGGGGGGCCTTTGGGACAGGGTGCAACTGGATCAGGTTTATAGGGAGTGTGTAAGTGTTTCTTCTGTCATAAGGTGTTTTTTCAGTGGGTGGAGACCCACATAATGAGCAGGAAGGAGTTGGACTCCCATCTTTGGGAGGACTGATTTGTTCAGAAATAGACAGATGTGAGTCTCTCAAGAGCAAGTGTGGCTCCTAATAGGGGCTGACAAACCAGTGTGTTAGACACCTTGTTACTTATAACTAGGAATCTTGTCATCCACCAAGTGAAGTCAGGGGGTCATCGTGGGACACAGGAGGGATAGGATAGGAGGAATAGAATAAACAGGGAGTATTTAGTGGTTGGTGGAAATGTTCTTCATTGCCATGCAGTGATGGACACAGGGCATGGTAAATACCATCAAAATGTATAAAAGTGTATGGTCTAAAATGTAAACCATAGTGTAAACCATTGACAATGTTTAATAGCAATGTTTCACTATTTGTATATCAGTTACAAGAATGCTGTCATCCACATATAAAAAGTATTAATATGTGGGGAGCTAAGGGGGAGGATGTTAGGTATATGAGAGTCTCCTGTATTCTACATGTGACTTTGCTGTGACCTAAAACTTCTTTGAAAACAAAATGAAAAATAGTGAGACACTGGGGAATGAGAGGGGGAATGTGCCACAGTACAGACTGAACACCAGATATTGCAGTGATGAAAGGCAAAAGGTCAAAAATAATTTTCTTTATATTTTTCATTTTTTTAAAATATCCCAATCTTTCAATTTAATTTCATTTTTTGTTTTTAAAATTTTTAATGTATTTTATCTCTTACATTTAAGCTTATCATTATTATTTAATTTTCCTATTAATTGTATTCAGCTATTGTAAGGTTTTCATCTTTGAAGAAGCTTTGGATCACAGAAAGGTTACAACTGGGGTGGAGGAGGATCACTGGTGTGGGGTGTCAGGGATGGGGGATGCATGGGGGGAAGTTCACTTGAGCATAAATATAAGGTACACAAAAATGTTCAAATGCTCATAGGGAATTATCACAGTGGGTGGAGAATCACTCAATAAATGAGAGAATACTGAATTCCTATCCTAGAGAGCTCTGCCACATTCTATAAGGGAGGAGCAGCAGTCCCTCAAGAGCAGGGACAGTGACTGGCAAAGAAGGATCATCCACTGATGGGCCCTTGATATTGATGACTAGCCTTATGAGTCTTTGCTGTTGAAATAGAAGTTTAGCTTATTGTTATGGAGTGTTTAGGGGTTGCCTCCTGAGAGTCTCCTTGTTGCTCAAATGTGGCCGCTCTCTAAGCCAAACTCAGCATATGTATGCACTACCTTCCTCCCAGCAAGGAACATGACTCCCAGGGATGAGCCTTCCTGGGACCAAGAGATTGCTACCAAGCACCAATTGGCAAGGTAACTGGAAAAAGACCTTGAATAAAAGGGGTAAAGGTAAAGACAAGTGAGTTCATATGGCTAAGAGACTTCAAAATGAGTCAAGAGGTCATCCCAGAGGTAACACTTATGCATATCTCAGTAGGATCTCATAGAATTCCAAAGTGGATACCACCCCAAATAGTAGGGCTCCTGAGGGCTCTAGAGACATAAAGGTCCTGTGTCAGGGTGAATACCTCTGGAGTTTGGTGCCTTGCCAGTGGGTCCTACTTTGGAGTTTGTGCTCCTGAGAGTGACAGAGTTGGACTCAACTATGTCTTCCATGCACATGCCTTATTTGTCCCTTCTATTCAAACCTATACTTGGTGCTTGAGTTTGTAGGTGTATTTCCAGAGACTTGAGTCTTTGGGCTCTCCATGTGCTTGCTGGCACAGAACCTTGGTGGAAGAGCAACTCCTACACTACAGCTCATTTGACTGACCCAAGACAGCTGGTGGGGAGATGATGATGGACAACAGCCATAGCAGGGAATGGAGAGAGTTTGCAGCTGCAGGCAGGATAATCCCATCCATCTTCTCCCTGGGATATAAACCCCCTCTCAATTGGAGGTGGAGTGGACATCACCATCCCATACTCTTCATGATGGGGGGAAGAGCTATGGACTAGAGTTAACTTACTGGTATTCTGCTATAAACATATTGTGACTCAAGCAATGGAAGAAATTACAACATTGATGTGGAGCCATGACCACTGGAGGTTCTGGGGACATGAAGAGGGAAAAGCAGTTGTAATACAGGGGCTTTTTCAGGACTTGGGAATTGACCTGTGTCACATTGCAATGACATATATAAGCCATTTTATATCATTATATAACATGCAGAACTGTGTGGGTGAGAGGGTAGGGTCTACAATGTGAACTATGGCCCATGCTTAATGGCAAAACCCCAGGATATGTTTATCAATTGCAATTAATGTGCCACACTAAAGAAGGATGTTTATGTGGGAAACTGTGGGAGGTGGGGCATATGGGAATCCCTATATTTTGTGTGTAACATTTATGTAATCTAAGTATCTTTTCCAAAAAAAATTAGTACTTTAGTAAAGAAAGTATCTTTTCAAAAAAATTTTAAAAATTACTTAAAAAAACAGGAGAGAGGAAGGCAAGATGGTGTCTGTTTAAGTGGATGTTCACGATCTCTCTCTCAAAAGACAGCTCACTGGGAACAGGATTCTGCCCAAGTGAGCTGTTCTGGAAGCCCACAGATTGGGAGCCTTTGTGGCCTTGATGGGAGGGAGCAGAGAGGGAGATAGATTTCTCAAGAAAAACCAAGAATTTGTAGCCCCATGCTTGGAAAACACGGGTGGCTAAGCCCCACACTCAGGACACAGAACCAGGTTGAGCCCTAACACCCCCTAAGCACCCAGCTAGCAGAGCATTCTCCAAGAGTGGGAGGGTTCTGGTAAAGGGTGGAGAAGGGTTTCCTTTCTGTGGTTTAAGTTGCCTGGACCCCCTTAAAGGTTTGGGGAAAACACCAGCTTGCTTGAAGTGACACCAGGCTGAGGGGCAGGTGAATCTGCTTAGGAAGCCTGATTTACCTAACTGCCCTGGGATAGAGAGGCTTGACTTGAAAGAGGGTGGAGCCAGCCAATTTAATAGTTCTGTGCTGAGGACTATCAGAATTTCAACTCCCCTAAGGGATTCAGGCAGTGGGAAATGCTCAATAAGTTTTCAAGACCCTATTTAGGGTCCCCTTGGAGGAGGGGGTGGTCTAGAAGAGGCTTGAAAATCATTTTGGTGCAGTGTACTCAGTCATCAGGGTACCATTTGAATTTCAAAAGGTAACTCAACCTTACCAGGAGAGGGGAGGCAGGATCTGCTCATACAGCATGCTGAATCCTGTTGCCTTAGAAGAGTAAATCCTGCCAAGAGAAAGTGGCGGAATAGCTTTTGGAAGATCTAACTGACCCAATCAGAAAGGTATCTCAGTGGGGGAATTTCTGTCTTACATATATGAGGTCCCTATTTGAATTCCTGGCTCCTATAAGAGTAGCAATCCCCTGGGATATCTAACATCCAGCCAATACCGTTGGACAGGGAGAACATAGACATTATTTTTGTACTAGCTTCTGTTGGGTCCCTTATTTTTCCAAAAAAAAAAAAAAGGTTACTCAAAAAAATAATTAACTTAGTTTACTCACTAAAATCAACCTCAAAACCTGCAGAGAGAAGCAAGCAGGGTAATTGATTGCTGAACACAGGCAACCTGAGAGTTTCCACAATGGCCCAAGAAGGAACACTTTTCTTCCTTAGCTTTGTTTGACTGCTTGCTAGTGTGTTTTGTTTTGTTTTTGTTTTGTTTTGTTTCTTGTTTTTCTTTCCTCTTTTCTCCCCCACTTTTTTAAACAATTAAGTACTGCTAGTATGTTTCTTCCTTGCTGTGCTGCTTCTTCCTTGATTTCCAATTTTTTGTGTATACTGATTTTGTCTACCAATGCTGTCTTTTCCTTCCTTCTTTCTTTCTTCTGCTTTCTGTTGTGGTTCTTAGATTCCACATTTTTTATTAGGCCACAACTTTATTTGCTTTGATTTCTACTTTGTGTATTCTGTTTTATTTTTTTAAATTAACTTTTTTTCTTTTTGTCCTTTCTTTTCTCTTTCTCTCTCTGCTCATAATTCTGGCCTTTTAAATCATTCTATATATTTTTCTCTATTTGTTTTCCCATTCAATTATAGGTAACTCCACTTTTTTATTCCTATTATTTTACACTGATTTCCTGAGTTAAATATTACTTTTACAAAGTCTTATACATCCCCTCTTCTAACTTTTATTATTATTATTATTATCCTTTTTGTTTACTTACTTCTTTCAATTTCTCTGGCCCTGATCTTTTTCCCTCAAGAGACCATAGAAAACAGCAAGGAAAAAGAACAAGAAGAGCAAAGTGTCAAAGAGAAAATTTTACACACACACAAAACCAACAGCTAAACAAAACTCTAGAGCAGGAAGAGAAGCTAATCAACCTAATAAACCCATCAAGATAAATGATGACCAGAGAGCAAAAAAAATTAGAGACCATACTAATAAATAGGAAGACATGAACCAGTCCAATGCAAAAACTAAAAACTAGGAAAAAATGCAGAATATTGAACAGCTAATCAGAGCTGTCCAAAGAAATATCATGGACCAACTTAATGAAGTGAAAGGAGAGATTAAGGATATTAAGAAGACACTAGGAGAATATACTGAAAAACATTTAAACATACATAAAAAGATAATGGATATGATGGTGATCCATGGCATAATCCAAGAAACCAATAAGACACTGGAATCACACAACAGCAGATTTGAGCAGGCAGAAGAAATAATTAGTAATGTGGAAGACAGTACATATGAAATCAAACAGATAGTAGAACAGCTAGATAAAAAGATAGAAAAAATCCAGCAGGAACTTACAGATATAAATGACAACACAAAATACACAAACATAGGCATGCCAGAGTAAAAAGAGATGGGAACACAAAGTGAAGAAGTGTTGAAGGAAATAATGGCTGAAAACGTCACAAAACTATTGAGGGAGATAGATGTACATGTATAGGAAGCACAGTGCACCCCAAACAATATAAATCCTAACAGGCCTACTCCAAGACATATAGTTGTCAAAATGTCCAATCCTCAAGACAAGGAGATAATACTCAAGGCAGCAGAAGAAAAGAGAACCATCACATACACGGGATGCTCAATAAGATTAAGTGCTGAGTTCTTATCAGAAACTATGAGGGCAAAACAGTGGTATGACATAGTCAAGTTATTCAAAGAAAAAAACTTCCAACCATGAATTCTCCATCCAGGAAAGTTGGCATTCAAAAATCATGGAGATATCAAAGTATTCACAGATAAAGAGAAATTGAGAGGGTGCCAATAAGAAACCTGCCCTTCAAGAGATACAAAAGGAATTTCTACAGCTTGAAAGGAAAAAACAGGAAAGAGAGAGGTGGAGGAGAGTGTAAGAACAACTAAAAAGAGAAAAAGAAAAAGAAAAACCACATATGATGTACTAAACTCAAAGAAAATATGGCTGGAAATTCCTTGAGAGTAATAACAGTGAATGTTAATGAAGTAAACTCACCAGTCAAGAGACACAAGTTGGCAGAATGAGTAAAGAAATATGACCCATCTATATGTTGTCTACAAGAAAGCTACCTTAGACACAGGGATTCAAGGAGGCAGAAAGTGAATGGCTGGAAAACAATTTTACAAGCAAGCAACAACCAAAAAAGGGCGGGAGTAGCTATATTAATATCAGAAAAATAGACTTTAAATGCAAAACTATTGTAGGAAACAAATATGGACACTAT
The DNA here is from genome assembly GCA_029593785.1 of Cabassous unicinctus. Lineage (NCBI taxonomy): Eukaryota > Metazoa > Chordata > Mammalia > Cingulata > Chlamyphoridae > Cabassous > Cabassous unicinctus. The sequence goes on along the minus strand of JAQZBX010012290.1, from coordinate 26,314 downwards.
ATGTTAGTAAAAAGGGGTAATAATTCAAGAAAAAAGAACAATCATAAACATTTATGTACCTAACCAGTGTGCCTCAAAATATAAGAGGAAAACACTGGAAAGAATAAGTGGAGACATAAATGCCTCTACAAGTATAGTGGGGGAATTGAATACACCATTATCACCATTAGACAGAACTTCTTGACAGATAATCAGTAAAGAAACAAAGACTCTGGATAATACATTAGAGGATCTGGACTTAATAGATATATACAGAATGCTACACCCAAATACAGTGGGATATTCATTCTTCTCGAGGGCATATGGATCATATTCTAAGATAGACCACATTCTAGGCCACAGAAATCATTTCTCTGACCACAATGGAATGAAACTGAAAATCACTAAGGGACAGAGAACCAGATTAGGCAGAAAGATAGGGAAGTAAAACAAAACACTCTTAAGCAAACTGTGTGTTAGGAGGAAATCTCAAAAGAAATCAGTAACTACCTTGAAAAGAATGAAAATAACAATACAACATATCAAAACCTATGGAATCCAGCCAAAGATGTACTGAGAAGGAAATTCATAGCAATAAATGTATTCATCAAGAAAGGAAAAAGAGCTAAAATTGAATACCAAACTGCACACCTGGAGGAATTGGAAAAATAACAACAAACTTACCATGAAGGAATTAGAAAGAAGGAAATAATAAAGCTTAGAGGAGAAATAAATGAAATAGAAAATAAGAAATCACTAGAAAAAATAAACAAAACCAAAAGCTGGTTCTTTGAGAAGATCAATAAAATTGACAAACCCTTAACCAAATTAACAAAGAACAGAGGGAGCAGATGCAAATACACAAAATAAGAAATGAGGAAGGGGATATCACCCTAATCCCACAGAAATAAATAGTATCATAAGAGATAATTTGAAAAATTTTATGTCAACAAGAATGATAATTTAGAGGAAATGGACAAATTCCTAGAAACTACAAGGTGCATACTTTGACAAAAGAAGAAATCGATAAACTCAACAGTCCAAATACATGTAAAGAGATAGACTCAGGCATCAAAAAACTCCCAACTAAGAAAAGCCCAGGACCAGATAGCCTCACAGGTGAATTCTACCAAACATTCTGGAAAGAAATAACACCAACCTTGCTTAAGCTCTTCCAAAAAATAAAATAGAAGGAACATTGCCTAATTCATTCTATGATGCCAACATTACTCTAAAACCAAAGCCAAACAAAGATGCCACAAGAAAGGAATTTTATATACCATTCTTTCTAGGAACCTAGATGCTAAAATTGTCAGCAAAATACTTGCTAATCACATTCAACAACATCTCAAAAGAATTATACACCATGATCGAGTGGGTTTCATCCTGGGTATGCAAGCATGGTTGAACATAGGAAAATCAATCCATGTAATACACCACATAAACAGATGGAAAGAAAAAATACAGAAATCTTTCCTGATAAAAACACTGCAAAAGATAGGAATAGAAGGAAACTTTCTGAACATGAGAAAGGGTATATGTGAAAAATCCACAGCTAACATCATGTCCAATGGTGAAATCCTAAAGGATTTCTCTCTAAGATCAGGAATAAGACAAGGATGCCCACTATCACCACTCCTATTTAACATGGTCTTAGAAGAACTTGCTCAAGCACTAAGTTAAGAGAAAGATATAAAAGGCATCTAAATTGGAAAGGAAAATAAAAATTTCACTATTTGCAGATGACATGAACCTATACCTAGAAAGCCCTGAGAAATCTATAAAAAGTTTCTAGAACTTATAAAGGAGTTCTGTAAAGTCACAGGGTAAAAGATCAATGCTCAAAAATCAGTAGCATTTCTGTTCACTAATAATGAAAAATCTGAGGAGGAAATTAGAAAAAAATACCATTTACAATAGTAATTAAAAGTATCAAATACCTAGGAATAAATTTAACTAAAAAGGTAAATGACTTATATGCAGAAAACAACAAAACACTGTTAAAGAAAATCAAAGAAGACTTAAATAAATGAAAGAATATTCCCTGGACCATTCTACAATCCCACCAGCAGTGGATGAGGGCTTCCATTACTCCAAATTCTCTCCAACACTTATAGTCTGCTTTTTTTTATCCCTGTTCAAGGATAGGAAGACTAAACATCATCAAGATGTTTATCTTACCCAAACTAATATAGAGATTTAATGCAATCCCAATAAAAATCAATGGTGTATTTTTTTTAATTAATTGGAAAAACTAACTACAAAATTTATTTGGAAAAATAAGAGGCCCTGAATCACCAAGGACATATTGAAAAAGAAAAATGAAGTTGAAGGTATCACACTACCTGACTTTAAAACATACCACAAAACTACAGTGGTCAAAACTGCATGGTGTTGGCACAAGGATAGACATACTGAACAACGGAATCAAATTGAGAGTTCTGATATAGATCCTCACATATTCAGTCATCTGATATTTGACAAGGCCATCAAGCCCACTCCGTTGGGAGAGAATGGCCTCTTCAAAAAATGGTGCTTGGAGAACTGGATATCCATATCCAAAAGAGATATGAACATCATCTCACATCTTATATGAAAATCAACTCATGATGGATCAAAGATCTAAATATAAGAGCCAAAACCATAAAGACCCTCAAAGATAATGTAGGGAAACATCTACAGGACCTTGTAATAGGAAATGTTTTCATGGACTTCACAGCCAAAGCATGAGCAGCAAGAGAAAAAATAGATAAATGGGATTGCATCAAAATTAAAAACTTCTGCACCTCAAAGGATGTTATTAAGAAAATAAAAAGGCAGCCTGCCCAATGGGAGAAAATATTTGGCAATCATATATCTGATAGGAGCTAATATCATACATATATAAAGAAATCCTACACCTCAAAAATAAAAAGACAACCCATTTTAAAAAGGTGTAAATGACCTGAAATGACACTTCTCCAAGGATGAAATACAAATGGCTAAAAAGCACATGAAAAGATGCTTGTCATCACTAACTATTAGGGAAATGCAATTCTAAACTGCAATGAGATATCATCTTACACCCATTAAAATGATGGGTATTAAAAAAAAGCAGACTATAAGTGTTGGAGAGAATTTGGAGTAATGGAAGCCCTCATCCACTGCTGGTGGGATTGTAGAATGGTCCAGTCACTATGGTGGACAGTTTGACAGTTCCTCAAAAACTAACTATAGAACTTCCCTATGATCTAGTGACCACTGCTGGGTATAGACCATGAAGAATTGAAAGCAGAGACACGAAAAATATATGCACACTAATGTTCATAGCGGCATTGTTCACAATTGCCAAAAGTTATAAACAACACAGGTGCCCATCAACAGATGAGTGGGTAAATAAAATGTGGTACATACATAAAATAGAATATTACTCAGCTGTAAGAAGGAATAAAGTGCTAACACATGGGATAATATGGATCAATCTTGAAGACCTTATGTTGAGTGAAGCAAGCGAGGCATTGAAGGATGAACAGTAAATGACCTCACTGATATGAATTAAGCAAATTGAACAGTCTCAGAGAGTTGTTGTTTGTAAGATAGACTTACAGGAAGTGGAAGGAGAAGAGAGGGTTGTAGGCCATCACCCATGTGGATATGGTCTTTGGTGGGGTGATACGGTGTGGTTGTGTGTTGAGAGTATAGGACAGGAGAGTGGTGATGTTGTTGGGATGAGTGGTGTGGGGTTGATGTGTGGGTGGATTGGGAAGGGTGGCTTGTAGAGTCCAGGATACTGGGGGGAGTGTTGGGAGAGTGACAATGTGAACACTAGGGATTTGTGGATGTGAGGTTGAAAGTTCAGAGGTAGCAATGCTCTTGTGGTGATATGGCAGGGAGAGTCACTGGTTTTTGGTGTTGGTTGTGCAGGCATTCCAGATGGGGTACTTGGGGCAGGCTTTTGGGGAGTGTGTGAGTGTTCATTCTGTCGTGATGTGTTGAATCAGTGTGTGGAGACACACGTGGTGAGAAAGATGGAGTTGGGATCCCATTTGGGGAGGACCAATTTGTTAGGAAGTGGACAGGCAGTAGACTCTCAAAAACATGGGCAGATCCTCAAGGGGGAGGACAAACCAGTGTGTCAAGACACCTTTTTGCATGTAACTATGAAACTTGTCATTCAACAAGTCAAGTCAGATGGTCATTATGGGGACTGGGGGGGGTGGGGTGAGAGGAATGGTAGATCAAGCAGCGGGTATTTAGTGGTCAGTGGAAATATTCTTTATTACCATACAGTGATGGACATAGGACATGGTAAATATCATCAAAATTTATGAAAGTGTATGGTCTAAAATGTAAACCATAGTGTAAACCATTTACAACATTTAGTGGCTGTGTTTCTATATTTGTATATCAGTTGTAGTGATGATACCATCCACATATAAAAAGGAGTTAATATGGGGGGAAGGAAGTGGGGAGGATGTTGGGTATGTGGGAGTCCCCTGTATTCTGTGTGTGACTTTGCTATGGCCTAAAACTTCACTAAAACAAAATGAAAAATAGTGAGAAACTTGGGAATGGGAGGGGAAGGGTGCCACAGTACAGACTGGACACCAGATATTGCAGAGATGAAAGGCAAAAGGTCAAAAAAAATTATTATTTTTAATTTTTTAATATCCCAATTTTATTGGTTTTAAGTTTTTAAAAAAATTTTGAGTATTTTTTTATATTGCATTTAAACTGTCATAGTTTCATTTTCCTATTGATTGTATTCAGCTATTGTAATGGCTTCATCTTTGAGGAAGCTTTGGATCACAGAAAGGTTACAATGAGGGTGGGGGAGGGTCATTGGTGTAGGGTGTCAGGGATGGGGGATGCATGGGAAGAATTTCACCTGAGCATTAATATAAGTTATATAAAAATGTTCAGGGGTTCATGAGGCATTGTCACAGTGGGCCTAGAATCACTCAATAAATGAGAGAATGCTCAATTCCCATCTGGGAGCACTCTGCCACATTCTTTAGGAGAACAGCAACAGTCTCCCAAGTGCAGGGGCAGTGACTGGTGTAGGAGAATGATCCACTGATGGGCCCTTGATATTGATGACTAGCCTTATAAGTCTTTGCTCTTGAAATTTAAACTTAGCCTATTGTTATGGGGAGCCTAAGAATTTCCTGATAGCCTCCTTGTTGCTCAAATGTGGCCTACCTCTAAGTCAAACTCAGCATGTGAATGCATTACCTTCCTCCCAGCATGGGACATGGCTCTGGGGGATTAGCCTCCCTGGCACCGAGTGATTGCTACCAAGCACCAACTGGCAATGCAACTGGAAAAAGACCTTGAATAAAAGAGGGAAAAGTTAAAGACAAATCAGTTTATATGGCTAAGAGACTTCAAAATGAGTCAGGAGGTTATCCCAGAGGTAACTCTTATGCACATCTCAGTAAGATCTCATAGAATTCCAAAGTGGATATGACACCAAAGAGTGGGGTTCCTGAAGACTCTGGAGACACCCAAGTCCTATGTCAGGGTGGATAGCTCTGGATTTTGGTGTCTTGGCAGTGTGCCCTACCTTGGAGTGTGTGCTCCTGAGAGTGACAGAGTTGGATTCAACTATGTTTACCCTGCACATGGCTCATCTGTCCCTTTTATTCAAACCTACCCTTGGTGCTGGAGTTTGTAGGTGTACATCCAATGACTTGAGTCTTTGAGCTGTCCATGTGAGAGCTGGGCCCAGAACCTTGGTGGAGCAGCATCTCCTACTCTACAGTTCATTGTACTTACCCAGGACAACTGGCAGGGAAGTGATTATGGATAACAGACATCCCAGGGAATGGAGAGAGTCTGCAGCTGCAGGCAGGATAATCCTATTCATCTTATCCATGGGATATATGCCTCCTCTCAATTCAGATGAAGTGGACATCACCATCCCAGTCTACTCAGGATGGGGGAAAGAGCTATGGACTAGAGTGGACTTACTGGTATTCTACTATAGACATATTTTGATTCAAGCAATGGAAGAAATTACAACCTTGATGTTTAGCCAGTGGCAACTGGAGGCTCTGGGGGCAGGGAGAGGGAAAAGCAGTTATAATACAGAGACTTTTGGGGACTTCAGAATTATCCTGAGTGACATTGCAATGACAGATATAGGCCATTTTATATCATCATATATCATGCAGAACTGTGTGGGAAGGAGTGTGGTCTACAATGTGATCTATGGTCCATTCTTAATGGTAAAGCCCTAGTAAGTGTTTATCAATTGCAATTAATGTGCCACACTAATGAATTATATTTATGTGGAAGGTTGTGGGAGGTGTGGGAGGTGGGGCATATGGGAATCCCTATATTTTTTGTGTAACATTTATGTAATCTAAATATCTTTTTAAAAATTTTTAAAAAAGATAAAGAAGTTTGTGAGACATCACCCATACCAATGTAATCTATGATAAGGTGAAAGAGTGTATTTCATATTAAAGGGATAGTACATGAGGGTAAAGATATTATTGGGTTGGATGGTGCAGGGTAGACAGGTGGGTAGATTGGGATTGGTGGGTTAGAAGTTCCAGGGTACTGGGGGAAGGTTTGGGAGAGGGACCAGATGAACACTGGGGATTTGTGTGTATGTGGTTGCAAGTACAAATTTGGGAATGCTCCTATGACAATAGGACAAGGAAGGTTGACTGGTTTATGGTATTGGATGGGGAGCATTTTGGCAGGGCACACCTGGAGAAGGCTTCTAGGGATTGTATGAGTGATCATTCTGTCATAAAGTGTTGTATCAGTGGGTGGAGACCCATATAATGAGCGGGAAAGAGTTGGATTCCCATCCTCAGGAGGATCGATTTGTTCAGAAATAGACAGGTGGGAGTCTCTCGAGTGTAAGGGCAGTTCCTAATAGGAGAGGACAAACCAGTGAGTCAAGACCTCAATGTTGTTGCATGTAACTATGAATCTTGTCATCCAAAGAGTCAAGCCAGGGGTTTGCTGAGGGCCCCAGGGGAAGGGGGGGAAGAAGGAGAATAGATCAAACAGGGGGTGTTTAGGGGTCAATGGAAATGTTCTGCATGATCTTACAATGATGGACACAGGATATGGTAAATATCATCAAAATTTATAAAGGTATATGGTCTAAAATGTAAACCATAGTGTAAAACATTGACCATATTTAGTAGCTATGTTTCCCTATTTGTATATCAGTTATAACAAAGGTATAATCCACATATAAAAAGGTATTAATATGGGGTGGAGGAAAGGGGGATGATGTTGGATGTATGAGAGTCTCCTGTATTCTGTGTTTGACTGTTGTGACCTAAATCTTCATTGAAACAAAAGGAAAATAGTGAGACACTGGGGAATGAGTGGGGGAAGCTGCCACAGTACAGACAGGACACCAGATATTGTGGTGATGAAAGGCAAAACATCAAAAATATTTTTTAAATATTTTTCATTTTTTTAATATTCCAATTTTTAAATTTTATTTTATTTTATTTAGTTTTTATGTATTTTATCTCATATTTAAATTTATCATAATTATTTCATTTTCCTATTAATTGTATGCAGCTATTGTAATGGCTTTATCTTTGAAGAAGCTTTGTATCACAACAGGGTTACAACTGGGGTGGGGAGAAACATTGGTGTAGGGTGTCAGGGATGGAGGAAGTTCACCTGAGCATACATGTAAAAATGTTCAAATGTTCATGTGACATTGTCACAGTCGGTGGAGACTCACACAATAACCAAGAGAATATTGAATTCCCATCCTGGAGGGCTCTACCACATTCTCTAAGGGAGTAGCAATAGTCCTCAAAGTTCAGGGGCAGTGACTGGTGAAGGAGGATGATCCACTGATGGGCTCTTGATATTGATGACTAGGCTTATGAGCCTTTACTCTAGAAATTGAAACTTAGCCTACTGTTATACGGTGTTTAAGGGTTGCCTCCTGAGAGCCTCCTTGTTGCTCAAATGTGGCCTCTCTCTAAGCCAAATTCAGCATATTAATGCATTACGATCCCTCCAGCGTTGGACCTGATTCCCAGGGATGAGTCTCCCTGGCACGGAGGGATTGCTACTAAGCACCAACCAGCAATGCAACTGGAAATGACATCAAATAAAAGGCAGGGAAGGTAAAGACAAATGAGTTTAAACGCCCAAGAGACTTCAAAGTGAGTCAGGAGGTCTTCCCAGATATAACACTTATGCACATCTCAGCAGTATCTCATAGACTGCCAAAGTGGATACTATCCCAAATAGTGGGGCTCTTGATGACTCTAGAGACACCCAGATCCTATGGTCAGGGTGGATAGCTCCAAAGTTTGGTGCCTTGCAAGTGGGCTCTACTTTGGAGTTTGTGCTCCTGAGAGTAACAGAGTTGGACTCAATTATGTCTTCCCTGCACATGGCTTATCTGTTCCTTCTATTTAAACCTATACTTGGTGTTGAGTTCATAGGTGTAGGTTCAGAGACTCGAGTCTTTCAGCTGTCCATGTACCAGCTGGGCCTGAAACCTTTGCAGAGTTGCAAAACCTACTCTACAGCTCATTGGACTCACCCTGGACAACTGGTGAGGAGATGATAATGGACAACAGCTGTCCCAGGGAATGGAGTGAGTCTGCATCTGCAGGCAGATTAGTCCCATCCATCTTCCCCATGGGATAAAAGTCCCCTCTCAATTGCAGGTGGAGTGGATGTCACCATCCCATAATCCTCAGAATTGGGGAAAGAACTATGAACTAGAGTGGACTTAATGGTATTCTACTATAGATATATTGTGATAGCAATGGAAGAAATTACAACATTGATGTGGAGCTAGGGGCCACTGGAGGCTCAGAGGCATGGTAAGGGAAAAACTACGGTAATATGGGAGCTTTATTGGGACTTGGGAGTCATCCTGAATGACATTGCAATGACAAATATAGGCCATTTTATATCTTCCCATAACCTGCAGCATTGTGAGGGAGAGATTGTAAACTACAGTGTGAACTATGGTCCATGCTCAGTGGCAATGCTCCATGATGCATTTTTCAATTACAATGAATGTGCAACTCTAATGAAGGATGTTGTTTATGTGGGAGGGTGTGGGAGGTGTGGGGAGTCGGCATATGGAAATCCCTATATTTTTTGTGTAACATTTATGTAATCTAAGCATCCTTAAAAAACAAAAAAATATATTTAAAAAACACTACTGGTTTTTTCATATTAATGTTTTTATAGATAGATAAATATTTTTTATTCATAAAGAGGTAACTGGAAAAATACTATTTTCCAAAAACTGGGGGATCAATAAGTAAATAGTGACACATGAACCTAATGAAGTATTAAAATTAAATTAAATAACAGATTTTTTAAAATGGGAAAATGATTATATATAATGGTAAATATAAAATACCAAGTTGACAACTGTATAAGAAAAATATATGCATAGAATCCTTTGAAATGAATTCATTACAATCAAACTTTCTTTAGGTGACCAAATTATAATTATTTTTCTTATCCATATTTATTTCTTATTTTTAACAAATCAGTTTTATTGAAACATATTAATAAAGCATAAATCCATCCAAAGTGTACAATTAGTGGTCTTTGGTGTAATCATATAGTTGTGTATTCATAACTTCAGTAATGATTAGAGCATTTTCATTTTTCCGTTAATAATAATAACAAGAAAAAAAAAGCACCTCTCAATCTCTCCATGCTTCCATTGGGGTATACAGCTGCTACTCTGTTTCCAACTCTCCAATTTATTTGTATTTATATTTTTAAAAACCATCTTATATATGTAATATTAACCATAATTGTATTTCACAAAAGGTTTCACTGTGTTATTCATTCCCATGTCATATTTTTAAAAAACTTTCTTTCATGTAATACACATGTCTTTAGATTGTCCCTTTCAACCACTGACATATCCATTTAATAGCTCCATATGTACTTTGATGATTTCTGTTCATTTACAAAGATTTACAAACAACATTTTTCAACCAATTCTGCACGATTAACCCTCAGCTTTCCATTCTGTAATTTCATTCTATTTTCGGGTGACCTATATTCTAATTATTAACACCATGAGTTTACCCAATATATTTAGTTCATAATACAGCAATCATATAGTATTTGTCCATCTGTGTCTGTCTTGTTTCACTCAGCATAATGTACGCAGGTTCATCCATGTTGTCATAAGCATCATGACTTCATTTCTTATTACATATTCTTAAAATTCCATCTTGTGTATACATCACAATTTTTTATCCATTCATCAGTTGATGGACACTTGGGCTCTTTCCATCTTTTGGTAATTGTGTATAATGTTGCTATGAGCATCAGTGCACAGATGCCTTTTCGTGTCACTGCCCTCAGTTCTTCTGGATATACACCTAAAAATAGTATTACACGGTCACATGGTAAGTCTATAACAACTTCCTTAGGAACTGCCAAAAAATCATCCACAGTGGCTGTACCATTCCACATTCCCACCAAAAATGAAGAAGCATTCCTATCTATCGACATCTCCAACACTTGTAGTTTCCTGACTTTTAATTAGTGGTCATTCTAATAGGTGTGAAATGATATCTCACTGTAGTTTTCTCCAATTTTTATTTTATATTTTAATATACTATTTTATTTTTATAAGATACTTTGATTACATAAATGTTACATAAAAATAAGGGATTCCCACATGCCCCATTCTCTACACCTCCAACATTTTTCCACATTAACAACATTCTTCATTAGTGTGGAACATTTGTTATAATTGGTGGACACATTTTGGAGCATTGCCATTAAGTGTGGATTATAGTTTACATTGTACTTTACACTCTCTTTCACACAATTTTGTAAGTTAAAACAAGATATATAATGGCCTCCATCTACCATTGCAATATCATTCAGGACAATACCCAAGTCCTGAAAAAGCCCCCAATTACACATTTTTCCCTCTCCCTCCCCTCAGAACCTCCAGTGGCCACTGCCTCCACATCAGTGATAAAAATTCTCTCATTGCTAGAATCTAAATAAGTCTATAGTAGAATAACAATAAGTCTACTTTAGTCCATCGTTCTTTCTCCAATCATGAGAATTCTGGGATGGTGATGCCTGTTCTGTCTCTAACTGAGAGTGGGCTTAGATCCCATAGGGGAGATGGATGGTACTATGTTGCTTGCAGTTGCAGACTCTCACTGATCCTTGGGGTGGTCTTTGTCCACCATCATCTCCTTGTTAGTAATCCCGGGTGAGTCTGATGAGCTAGACTGGTGGTGCAATATTGTTGAGAATCAGGACCTAGCTGTCACATGGACAACACAAAGATTTAAGTCTCTTGGACATACACCTATCAACTCTATTACTAGCTATAGGTTCAAATAGAAGGGACAGAAGAGCCATGTGTAGGGAAATTACAACTGAGACCAACTCTGTCACACTAGGGAGTATAAATTCCCAAGTAGTGCCCAATGTTATGGCACCAAACTCCAAAGCTGTCTTACTTGCCTATAGAGTCTAAATGTCTCCACAATCCTCAGGAGCCCTGCTATTGAGGCAATATTTACTTTGGTAGTTAATGAGATTCTACTGAAACACACATAACTGTAACCTCTAGAATGACCTCCCAACTCACTTTGAAGTCTCTTAGTCATTTAAACTCATTTGTCTTTACCCTTTCCCCTTTTGGTTGAGGTCTTTTTACAATTGCATTGCTAGTTGGTTGTTGGTAGTAATCCTTTGGTGCTAGGGGTGCTCATCCCCAGAGTCATGTCACACTGGTGGAAAGGTAACATATTTATATGCTGAGTTCGGCTTAGAGAGATGCCCCTTTTGAGCAACAAGGAGGCTTTGATGAGGTAACTCTTAGGAACCTTATAATACTAGGTTAAGTTTCAATATCAAATGTAAAGGTTCATATGTACCATCATCAATATTAAGGGCCCAACAATGGAACATCCTACCTCTATAGTCACTGTCCCTGTACTCAGGGGATCCTTGCTGTCCCATTGTAGGATGTGGCAGAGCTCCCAGGATGGGAATGCACTATTCTTTTGGTTATTGTGCAAATCTCCACCTAGCATGACAATGCCCCATGAACACCTGAACACATTTATATGCCTTATACTTATGTCCAGGTGAACCTCCTCCCATGTGTCCCTCATTACTGACACCCCACACTGATAATCCTCCACTGCCACAGTTGTAAGCCTTCTGTGATCCAAAACTCTTCAAAAATGAAGCCAACAAAATAGACAAATAGAATTAATAGGAAATTGAAATGAAAATGATAGTTTAAAAATAACAAATAAAACACAAATTTTAAAAACTTGGAATAATAAAAATTATTTAAAAATAGAAAATTAAAGAAAAGTTTTTGACATTATGTCTTTCATCACTGTAAGATCTGTTGTCTTGTATGTACAGGGACATTTTCTTCTGCTTATTCCCCAAGGGTCTTATTTTTTTTTAATTTTGTCTTCAAAGAAGCTTTAGGATACAGAAAAGTGACATATAGAAGAGAAGGCATTTCCCCTTTCCCCTATGGTAATATTTTACATATGGATGGTTCATTTGTTAGAGTTGAATTAATATTGAAACATTGCTGCTAACCATGGTCAATGATTTACATTATGGATTACATTTTGGATCATACATTTTTATAAAGTTTGATGAAATTTAACTGACTTTTATCGATCATTGCAAGATCATGTAGAAAACTTCCATTGCCCGCAAAATGCCCCATATTCCATCTATTCTAATCCTCCCTCCCCTTCCCTCAGGAGCCCATGGCAACCTCCAAGCTCAGTCCTTGAAGAAGAAGACTCATAGTTACTTGCAACATTGAGGGTTTGGCATACTGGCTTGTCCTCCCCTAGTAGGCCTTTCCTATGCTATCCAGAGACTCCCACTCCTCTATTTGAGAACACAGCAGGACTCCCCTGGATGGGAGACCAACACCTTCCTGCTCATTATGTGGGTTTCCACCGACTCTTATAACACACTATGACAAGATGATCACTCAGACACTCCCTAGAAGCCTGCCCTGGTGTGCCCTGTCCTGCATGCCCCCCATATCCAATACCCTAAACCAGTAACCCTCCCCTGCTATATTTGCCAAAAGAAAATTCCCAACGTTGAAGTTTCAACCATATGACCACAAATCCCCGGAGTTGATTTGACTCTCCCCGAACCCTGACCCTGTTTCCATGGACAGTCCACCCACCCTCCCCACTCTAACCCCCTCATCAACCAGCACCACCCAACCCAATAGCATCACTGCACCACTGTCGTGCCTTATCCATTGCACAACTACACCCTTCCAACTTATAGATTTTGCCCATATGGGCATTGGTTCACAATCTTCTTCCTTTCTGTCTCCTGTAAACCTATCTTCCAGACTCTAGTTTGGTGAGTTTGCTCAATTTGCTTAATTCATATCAGTGAGGTCATGTAATATTTGTCCTTCATTTCATGGTTTGCTTCACTCAACATAACGTCTTCAGGATTCATTCATGTTATCCTGTGTGTTAATACTGCATTTCTTCTTACAGATGAGTAATATTCCATTGTATGTGTATACCACAATTTGTTTATCCATTCTTCTGTTGATGGACATTTCAGTTGTTTCAAACTTTTGGCAATAGTGAATAATGCTGCTAAGAACATTGGTGTGCATATATCTGTTCATGTTCCTGCTTTCAATTCTTCTGGGTATATATCCAGCAGTGGGATTGCTGGATCATATGGCAATTATATACTTAGCTTCCAATGGAACCACCATACTGTCCTCCATAATGGCTGCACCATTCTACATTCCCACCAAAAGTGGATTAGGGCTCCTATTCCTCCACATCCTCTCCAGCACTTGTAGTCATCAGTTTTTTTAAATAGACTTATGTCTACCACATATAAAATTACATCTCATAATAGTTTTGATTTGCATTTCCCTAATAGCTAGTGATGTTGAGCATCTTTTCATTTGATTTTCAGCCATTTGCATTTCTTCTTTGGAGTAATGTCTATTCAAATCACTTGCCCATTTTTTAAATGGGTTGTCTGTCTTTTTTACTATTGAGGTGTAGGATTTCTTTTTATATGCTGGATATTAAGCACCTATCAGATATATGGTTACCGAATATTTTTTCCCAATGAGAAGGCTGCCTTTTCACTTTCTAAAACAAACTTCTTTTTGTGCAAATCTTTTTCATTTTGAGGAGATCCCATTTATCTCTTTTTCCTTTCATTGCTGATGTTTTGGGCATAAAGTTTATGATAACATTTCCTAATACAACTTCTGGTTGATGCTTCCCTATATTTTCTTCCAATATCTTTATGGTCTTGTCTCTTATTTGTAGAACTTTGATCCATCTTGGGTTGATTTTTGTATAAGTTGTGAGATGGTGTTCCTCTCTCATTCTTTTGGATATGGATATCCATTTCTCCAAGCACCACTTGTTGAAGAGCCCATTGTCTCCCATCTGAATGGGCTTAGTGGCCTTGTTGAATATCTGCTGATTGTATATGTGAGGTTCTATATGAGAACTCTAAATTTGGTTCCATTGGTTGGCATGTCTATCCTTTTGCCATTATTATGCGTTTTTTTTTCCTGTGAATCAGTCTGCATTTTATCTTACAGTACATTCGTAAGTTCCTGCATTTCCAAGGTAACCAGATCACATTCAGTTTAACACTGCTGGTAAGAAAATCACACAACTACTCTGGCTTCAAAAACAGACGGTGATGGACATTAAAACTTCCTTCCTTTTAATACTGCAGAAGACAATACAGCAAACAAAATAAAATGTCTTCAGCAGGATTATTATGCATTTTTAACCACTGTGTCTTTGTAGTATGTTTGAAAGTTCGGTAGTGTGATTCCTCTGATTTGATTTTTCTTTTTCAGTATGTCTTTGGTTATTCAGGGCCCCTTGCCCTTCCAAATAAATTTCATTGTAGCTTTTCTAATTCAGTAAAAAATGTGTTAATTTTTATTGGGACTGCATTAAATCTATTGATCAGTTTGGGAAGGATAGACATCTTAATGATGTTTAGTCTTCCTTTCTATGAACAGGGAATATTCTTCCATTTGCTTAGGTCTTCTTTAATTTCCTTTAAAAGTGTTGTGTAGTTTTCTGCATATAAGTCATTTATATCTTTAGTTAGATTTATTCTTAGTTATTTGTTTCTTTTTGTTGCAATTGTAAATGGGATTTTCCCCCTTGATTTCCTCCTCAGTTTTCTCATTATTAGTGTACAGAAATGCTACTGATTTTAGCACACTGGTTTTAGAACATGCCACTTTACTGAAATCATTTGTAAGTTCTAGAAGCTTTGTTTTAGATTTTTCCTAGTTTTCTATATTTAGGATGATGTCATTTGCAAATAGTCAATTTTTTACTTCTTCCTTTCTAATTTGGATGCTTTTTAAATTTTATTCTTGCTGAAGTGCTCAAGCAATTACTTCTAAAACAATGTTAAAGAGTGTTGACAGTGGTCATTCTCATCTTGTTCCAATCTTTGAGGGAAAGCTTTTATTTCACCATTAAAAATCATGCTATCTATAGGTTTTTCATATATATCTTTTATCATGTTGAGGAAATTTCCATCTATTCCTAACTTTTGAAGTGTTTTTATTAGGAAATGGTGCTGCATTTTGATGAATGCTTTTTCTGCACCTTTAGAGATGATCATGTGCTTTTTTTCTTTCTATTTATGTGGTGTATTACATTGATTGATTTTCTTGTGTTGAACCATCCTTGCATACCAAGGATGAAACCCATTTGGTCATGGTGTATAATTCATTTAATATGTTGTTGAATAAGATTAACAATTATTTTGTCAGGGATTTTAGCTTCTGGGTTCAATAGAGTGATTAGTGTATAGTCTTCCTTTCTTGTGGTGACTTTGTCTTTGGTATTAAAGTGATGCTGACATCATAGAATGAGTCGAGCAATGCTCTCTCACTTCTATTTTTTGGAAGAGTTTAAGCAGGATTGGTGTTAGTAATTTCTGGACTGTTTAGTAGAATTCATCTGTGAAGCCATCTTGTCCTGGGCACTTCTTAGTTGGGAGGTTTTTCATAACTAATTCAATATCATTACTTGTGATTCATCTGTTGAGTTCATCAATTTTTTCTTTCCTCAATTTGGCAGCTTGTGTGTTTCTAGGAATTTGTCCATTTCCCCTAAATTATCCATCTTGTTGGCATACAATTTTTCAAAATATCCTCTTATGATAATCTTTATTTCTGTGGGATCAGTGGTGATATTACCATCATCATTTCTTATTTTGAAGTATTTACATCTTCTCCCTTTTTTCTTTGGTATTCTAGCTAAGTGTTTCTCAATTTTATTAATCTTCTCAAAACCTGCTTTTTGATTTTAATATTTTTCCTAGTGTTTTTTTATTTTCAATTTCATTTAGCTCTGCTCTAATCTTTGATATTTCATTCTTTCTACTTGCTTTGGGGTTAGTTTGTTGTTCTTTTTCTAATTCCTCCAGGTGTGAAGTTATTTCTTTGGTTTTAGCTCTTTTTTAAAAAAATATAATATTTATGGCTATGAATTTCCCTCTCAGCACAGTTTTTGGTGCATCTCATAAATTTTGGTATGTTCTATTGTAATTATCATTCTTTTTAAGATAGTTACTGATATTTTTTGCAATTTCCTCCTTTACCCACTTATTGAGTATGTTGTTAACTTCCATATTTTTGTGCCTAGTCTGTTTCTCTGACACAGTTTTCCAGCTTCATTCCATCATGGTCAGAGAAATTATTTTATATAATTTCAATATTTCTGAATTCATTAAGAGTTGTTTTTCCTAGCATGTGGTCTATCCTGAAGAATGTTCCTGCTGTATTGGGGTGTAATGTTATGTATATGTCTATGGGGTCCAGATCTTCTAATGTATTATTCAAGGTCTGCGTTTCTTTATTGATTCTCTGTTGATATGTTCTTTCTAATGGTGACAGTGTTGTATTAAATTCCCCAACTCTAATTGTAGAGATAACTATTTCTCCAATTAGGTTTTTCAATGTTTGCCTCATGTATTTAAAGGCACTTTGATTAGGTGCATAAATGTTTATGATTGTTCTTTATTCTTGACAGATTACCCCTCTTATTAATTTATAGTGTACTTCTTTCTCTCTTACAATAGATTTGCATTTAAAGTATATTTTTTTCTGATATTAGTACAGCTACTCTCACACTTTTTCTTTATTATTTGCATGTAAAATTGCTTTCCAACACTTGACTTTCAGCCTTCTTGGGTCCCTGGGTCTAAGGTGAGTTTCTTGTAGACAGCACATACATGGGTCATATTTCCTTATCCATTCTGACAATCTGTGTCTCTTGACTGGAGAGTTTAATCCATTAACATTCAAAATTATTACTGTCAAGGAATTATTTACATTAGCCATATTTTCTTTAGGTTCATATATACCACATGTTGTTTTTATTTCTCTTTTTATGTTTTAATTGTTCTTACAATCTCCTCCAATTCTCTCTCTCCCTTTTTTTTCCTTTCAATCTGCAGAACTCCTTTTAGTATTTATTAATGGGTAGGTTTCTTATTGACAATCTCTCTTAATTTCTGTTTATCTGTGAATATTTTTACCTCTCCCTTTTTTAATGTCAGTTTTGCTGGATAGAGAATTATTGTTTGGAAGGTTTTCTTTAGCACTTTAACTATGTCATACTACTGCCTTCTTGCTTCCATGGTTTCAGAAATCAGCACTTAATCTAATGGAGCTTCTCTTGTATGTGAGGGATATCTTTTTTCTTGCTGCTTTTAGTATTCTCTCTTTGCCTTGAGCATTGGACAATTTGATGAGTATATGTCTTGGAGTTGGCCTGTTTGCATTTATACTGCTTGGGGTGCAGTGAGCTTCCAGGACATGTATGTCCATGTCCTTCAATAGAGTAGTTAAATTTTCAGACATTATTTCCTCCAACACACCTTTGTTCCATTTACCTTCTGTTCTCCCTCTGGTATGCCTATAATGTGTGTATGTGTTTATTTTTCATGCTGTCATTCAAATCCCTGGGTCCCTGCTGGATTTTTTTCTTTTTATTTATCTGTTCTATTATCAGTTTGATTTCAGCTCTACTGTCTTCCACAGTGCTGATTCTTTCCTCAGCATGTTCAAATCTGCTGTTATGTGCTTCCAGTATATTCTTATTTCTTTCATTGTGCCATTCATCACCACTTTCTTCAGTATGTTCTCCCAGTATCTTCTTTTTTTTAAAGATTTATTTATTTATTTCTCCCTCCCTTGTTTTCCATTCCCTGTCTACTCTCCATGTGTTCTGTGTTGTCTTCTCTTCTCTTTAGGTGCCACTGGAAACCAAAACTGGGACCTTCCGGAGTGGGAGAGAGGCACTCAATCTCTTGTGCCACCTCAGCTCCCTGGTCTGCTGTGTCTTTTATTGTCTCTCCTCTGGGTCTCTTTTGATTGCATCATATTGCTTCCACAGCTCTCTGTGTTGGCCAGCACCCACATGGGCCATATCTCCTCTCAGGCCAGCTTCCAATGTTTGCCAGTTTGCCTTTCACCAGGAGTCCCCAGGAATCGAATCCTGGATCTCCTATATGCAGATGGGTGCCCAATCACTTGAGCCACATTCATTTCCCCTGGTACCTTCTTAATACCCTTAATCTCTTCCTTCACTTCATTAAGTTGATTCATGATATTTGTTTGGACAGCTCTGATTAGTTTTTCCATATTCTTCATCTTCTCCTGTGTTTTAGTTTTTTCATCGGACTGGGCTATTTCTTTTAATTTTTTTCTTTTTGTGTCTAAGCATCTTTTTATCTTGATGTGTTTATTCATTGGATTAACTTATTTTTCTATTCTAGGGTTTTATTTTGTTGTTTTATTTTTGTATGTGGTAAGATTTCACTTTGACACTTCATTCCTCTTATTCTATTTTCCTTGCTTTTGTTTATATTCCCTTTAAAAATGACAGACTCTAGGATTCTGTGTGTGACTTTGCTGTGACCTAAAACTTCTTTGAAGATTAAATGAAAATTTGGGAGACACTGGGGAGTGAGAGGGGGAAGGTGCCAGGGTACAGAATGGACACAGTAAAATGCAGTGATAAAAGAAAAAAAATAATTAAATCTTTTTTTTATTTTTCCCCATTTTTTGAATATCCCAATCCTTTAATTTTTAGTGTTTTTTACCAAGTTCCCATATATTTTGTTTCTTACATTTAAACTTATCATTATTATTTCATTTTCCTATTAATTGTATTTGGCATTATATGGGCTTCATCTTTAAGAAAGTGCAGATCACAGAAGGGTTATAATGGGGGCAAGAGAGGATCATTGGTGGGGGTTGTCTGGCATGGGGTTTCATGGGAGGAAGTTCACCTGAATATACATAAAGTTATATAAAACTGTTCAAATGATCAAGGGGTGAGGCATGGTCACAGTAGGTGGACAATCACTCAATAAATGAGAGAATACTGAATTCCTAGCATGGAGAGCTCTTTCACATTCTCCAAGGGAGCAGCAATAGTCCCCCAAGTGCAGGGGCAGTGTCTGGCAAAAGAGGATGGTCCACCAATGGGTTCTTGTTATTGATGACTAGCCTTACAAGTCTTTGCTCTAATGAGTGCCTATGCCTAATAGATTTCAAGGAGCAACAGGAGGTTATCCCAGAAGTAATGCTTATGCACACCTCAGTAGGATTTCATAGAACACCAAAGTGGATATCACCCCACGCAGAGGGGCTCCTGAGGGCTCTGGAGACACCCAGGTCCTATATAGGGAGGTATAGCTCCAGAGACAATGCCTTATCGGTGGGCTATACTTTGGAATCTGTGCTCCTGAGAGTGACAGAGTTGGAATCAAATAAGTCCCCCCTGCACACGGTCCATCAGCCCCTTCTATTCAATCCTATATGTGGTGGTGGAGTTTGTAGGTGTACTTCCAGAGACTGGAGACTTTGGCCTGCCCATGTTCCAGCTGTGCCTGGAATCTCAGTGGAGCTGCAACTCCTACTCTAAAGCTCAATGGCACACTCAAGTCACCTGGAAAGGAGATGATGATGGACAATGGCCATCCCAGGGAGTGGAGAGAGTCTGCAGCTGCAGGCAGGATAATCCCATCCATCTTATCCATGGGATATAAGCCCCTTCTCACTTGGAGGTGGAATGAACATCCACCAGGGGGTATGTTTACTTTATATCTAGCCTTGGTAGTAAAATTATACAACTCAGGGGGCAACCACCCAATCATGGATTCTCTTTTGTCATTCCATGCAGACAGGGGCTATGAGAACTAGGGTGACAGACTCAGCTGTTAACCATTCTCAACCATTATATACAGCAAATCCTAATAAAGGCCTGGACTTTTTCACCTGTTCCCTTACAAAGGAAAAATATAATTATAAGGCTCATTGAAAGATGGCAGCTGAATCTCAGTCTCAAATGAGAAGTTTTTGTTCCAAACTTGTTGAGACAATGGATAATGTAGTAGTCTGGGACTTACAAACTAGACCTCATGACCAGGATCTTTGGTAGGCTTTATTCTGACCAGCCACCTTCCCTGTTTTACAAACTCCATGGAATTAACCATAAGCTACTTTTTGTTATCAAAATCAATTCAGGTTTCTATTTAATAATGGGGGAGGCAAGATCACATCAGTTTAGGAGGGCACTAACTGACTAGCTCTCTGAGGATGGCTGATTGTGGTCAGGGTCCTGCCCGGGGGTCTGTGAGGTGGGCACACAGAGTGAGAAGCTTGGGATATCTATCTACAGACAGATTGATAGCATGGACTGATTGGTAGAGATTCGTGAGTTTTAAGCCTGCCTGTGGTGGTTAACACAGATGGCTGAGCCCCACCCTCAGGGAAAAAGGCTGGTTTGAGCCACAACTCCTGCACGGCAACCTGGTGTGAGGGAGTGTTCTCCAAGAGAGGGAGGGTTCTGAAAGAAGGTAGAGAGGGGTTTACCTTCTGTGGATTTGGCTGCCTGGACCCCCTCATAGCTTTGGGGAGCAGATAAGCCAGCTTGAAGAAGCACCAGGTTGAGGTTGAGGTAAATCTACTGAGGAAGTCTGATTTACCCAGTAGCCCAGTGACACTGAGGCTTGGCTCCAGAAGTGGTGGAGTCAGCCAATTTTATCACTCTGCATTAACAAGCATCAGAGCTTCAGCTCCCCTGGGGAGGCCAGGAAGTGGGAAATGCTTGATTGTTTCCACAAGCCTAGTTAGAATCCCCTCAGTGAAGGGGGGTGGTATAGAAGAGGACTTCTTTTGCGTCCCTTATTTCACCAAAAAATAAAAATAAAAAGAAGACAGTCACTTTAAAAAATGAATTCTTCTTTTTAATTTAGTTTAAAAGCTAAAATCTGCCTCAAAACATGCAGATAGAACCCTGCAGAGAAATTGTTTCATAAACACAAGCAGTCTGAGAGGTTCCACAAGGATCCTAGAAGGAACCCTGTTCCTCCTTAGCTTTGTTTGACTGTTTGTTTGAGTGGTTGTTTGCTTTTTCTCTGTTTATTTGTTGTCTCTTGTCTCTCTTTCCTCTTTCTTCCACCCCTTCTTTTTTTCATCCTTTTTCTTTTTAATTAGGTGCTGCTAGCTTGTCTCTTCTTTGATGTGCCTCTTCTTCAGTGATTTCCCTTTCTCTGTCAGTATTGATTTTGCCTCCCAAGCTATCTATTCCCCTTCCTTCATCTTTCTGCCTTCTGATTTCTGTTGCAGTTGTTACATACCACGTTTTTTAATTATCCTACAACTTAAGGGTATCAATTTCTATTCTATCTATTCTGTCTTCTTCTTTTTTATTAATATTAACTTTTTACTCTCAGCTCTTTCTCCACTCTTTCTCTCCCTCCTCATCATTCTAGTCTTCTAAATCATTATATATATATTCCTCTACTTGGTTTCCCACTCCATTGCAGGGACTCCACTTTTTTTCCTATTACTGTACACTGCCTACATGAGTTAAATATTCACTTCACAAAATCTTATTTGGCCCCTCTTCTAACTTTTATCAATATTACTATTATCCTTCTTCCTTTCTTACATCTTTCTATTCCTCTGGCCTTAATCTTTTGCCTTCAAGGTAACATAGAAAGAAGCAAGGAAATAAAATAGGATAAAAGTGCCAAAGAGAAAAATTAACACACACACAGAACCACCAGCTAAATAAAACTCTAGAGAGAGAGAGAAGCTAATCAACTGAATAAATGCATCAAGATAAAATAATGACTAGAGGGCAACAAATAATTACAAACCACACTGAAAAACAGGTAGACATGGACCAGTCCAATGAACAAACTAAAAACCAGGAAGATATACAGAACACTGAACAACTAATTAAAGCATTCCAAACAAATATCATGGACCAAATTAATGAAGTGAAAGAAGAGATTAAGGATATAAAGAAGACACTGGAAGAACATACAGAAGAAATTGTAAACATACACAAAAAGATAATGGATATGATGGTGATCAATGGCACAATCCAAGAAATCAAAAAGATGCCGGATTCACATAACAGCAGATCTGAACAAGCAGAAGGAAGAATCAGTGATGTGGAAAACAATACATCTGGAATCAAACAGATAGTAGAACAGATAGACAAAAAGATAGGAAAAATACATCAGGGACTTAGGGATTTAACTGACAACACAAAATGCACAAACATATGCATTATGGGCATCCCAGAAGGAGAAGAGAAGGGAAAGGGAACAGAAGGAGTGTTGAAGGAAATAATGGCTGAAAACTTCCAACCCTATTGAGAGAGATGGATGTGCAGATCCAGGAAGCACAGTGCACCCCAAGCAGCATAAATCTCAAAAGGCCAACTTCAAGACATATATTTGTCAAAATGTCCAATGCTCAAGACAAAGAGAAAATGCTCAAGGTAGCAAGAGAAAAGAGAACCATTACATACAAGGGAAGCATAACAAGATTAAGTGCTGATTTCTCAGCTGAAACCACGGAGGCAAGAAGACAGGGGTATGACATAGTTAAAGAACTAAAAGAAAAAAACATCCAGCCACGAAAGTCAATCCAGCACATATGGCTTTCAAAAATGATGGAGAGTTCAAAATATTCACAGATAAACAGAAATTAAGAGAGTATGCTGATTAAGAAACGTGCTACTTCAAGTAACTTCAAGAAATACTAAAGTGAGTTTTACAAGTTGAAAGGAAAAAACAAGGGGGAGACAGTTGGAGGAGAGTTTAAAAACAAATAAAGACAAAAAGAGAAACAAAACAACATATGACATACATTAACCCACAGAAAATATGGCTGAAGTAAGAAATTTGTTGTGAATAAAAACACTGAATGTTAATGAATTAAATTTATGACTGAAGAGACACAGACTGGCAGAATGAATAAGGAAATATGATCCATCTATATGCTGTCTACAAGGACCCCACCTTTGACCCAGGGATTCAAGGAGGCTGAAAGTGAATGGCTATAAACAATTTTACAAGCTAACAATAGCCCAAAAAGGGTAGGAGTAGCTATTATAATATCAGAAAAAATAGACTTTAAATGCAAAACTATCATATGAGAAAAGATGGACACTATATATTAGTAAAAGGGGTAATCTCTCAAGATGAGAGAACAATCATAAACATATATGCACCTAATCAGGGTGCCTCAAAATACATGAGGCAAACTCTGAAAAAAATAAGTGGAGAAATAATTGTCTCTAAAATTATAGTGGGGGACTTTAATACACCATTATCATCATTAGGCAGAACATCTAGACAGAGAATCAGTAAAGAAACAAAGGCTCTCAACAATACAATAGAGGACCTGGGCTTAATAGACATATACAGAACACTATGCCCAAATACAGTAGGATTTACATTCTTCTTGCATGCACATGGATCATACTCCAAGATAGACCACATGCTAGGACACAGAACCACTGTCAATAAATTCAGAAAGCCTGAGATTATTCAAAGTATAATCCACAAATAAATGAAATTGGAAATCACTAAGGGCCAGAGAAACAGGTTAGGCACAAAGATATGGAAGTTAAATAACACACTCTTACACAAACAGTGGGTCAAGGAGGAAATCTCAAAAGAAATCAGTAACCACCTTGAAATTAATGAAAATTACAACACAATATATCAAAACCTGTGAGATGAAGTGAAAGCTGTCCTGAGAGGAAAATTCATAGCCATAAATACATATATTAAAAAAAAAAGGGGGGGGCTAAAATTGAAGGCCTAACAGCACACTTAGAGGAATTGGAAAAACAAAACTAACTAAATCTAAAGAAAAGAGAAAGAAGGAAATGACAAAGATTAGGCAGAACTAAGTGAAACAGAGAATAAGAAAGCACAAGAAAAAATGAACAAAACCAAAAGCTGATTCTTTGAGAAGATCAATAAAATTGAAAAACCCTTAGCCAGACTAACAAAGAAAAAGAGAGAACAGATGCAAATACACAAAATAAGTAATGAGCAAGGGGATATCACTACTGACCCCACAGAAATAAAGAGTATCATAAGACAAAACTTTGAAAAATTATATGCCAACCAGGATGATAATTTAGAGGAAATGTACATGTTGCTAGAACCTTACAAACAGCTTACATTGATGAAAGAAGAAATTGATGAACGCACAGTCCAATTACAAGTAAAGAGATAGACTCAGTCATCAAAAACCTCCCAACTAAGAAGAGCCCAGGACCAGATGACTTCACAGCTGAATTCTCCCAAACATTCCGGAAAGAGCAAACAGCAATTCTGCTTTAGGTGTTCCCAAAAATAGGAGTAGAAGGAATATTGCCTAACTAATTCTACAATGCCAGCATTACCCTAACACCAAATCAAAACAAAGATACCACAATAAAGGAAAATTACAGACCAATTTCTCTAATGAACCCAGATGCTAAAATCCTCAACAAAACACTTGCTAATCGCATTCAACAACATATCTAAAGGATTATACACCATGACCAAGTGGGTTTCATCCCGGGTATGCAAGGATGGTTCAATATAAGAAAATCAATCAATGTAATTCACCACATAAACAGATTGAAAGAAAAAATTCATATGATCATGTCTATAGATGCAGAAAAACCATTTGACAAAATATAGCACTCTTTCGTGATAAAAACACTGCAAAAGATAGGAATAGAAGGAAACTTTCTGAATATGATAAAGGGTATATATGAAAAACCCAAAGCTAACATCATCTTCAATGGTGAAATTCTAAAAGCCTTCCCTCTGAGATTGGGAACAAGACAAGGATGCTATCACCTCTCCTATTTAACATTGTCTTGGAAGTACTAGCTTGAGCACTGAGGCAAGAAATGGATATAATAGGCATCAAGAATTGAGCAGAAGAAGTAAAAATTTCATTATTTGCAGATCACATTATCCTATATGTAGAAAGCCCTGAGAAATCTACAACAAAGCTTCTAGAACTTATAAGGGAGTTCAGTATTGTCGCAGGTATAAGATCAATGCTCAAAAATCAGTAGCATTTCTGTACACCAATAATGAACAATCTGAGGAGGAAATTTTAAAAAATACCATTTACAATAGTAACTAAAACAATCAAATAGCTAGGAATACATTTAACTAAAGATGTAAAGGATTTATATACAGAAAACTACAAAACACAGTTAAAGGAAATCAAAGAATACTTAAATAAATGGAAAAATATTCCCTGTTCATGGATAGGAAGACTAAACTTCATCAAGATGTCTATCCTACCGAAACTAATCTACAGATTTATTGCAATCCCAGTAAAAATTAACACTGTATTTTTTAAGGAACTGAAAAAACTAGCTATAAAATATATTTGGAAAGGTAAGAGACCCCAAATTGCCAAAGACATATTGAAAAAGAAAAATGAAGTTGAGGGTATCACATTACATGACTTTAAAACATACTACAAAGCTACAGTGATCGAAACTGCATGACATTGGCAGAAGGATAGACATACTGACCTGTGGAACCGAAATGAGAGTTCTGATATAGATCCTCACATATACAGTCATCTGATATTCAACAAAGCCACTATGCCCACTCAGTTGGGAGAGAAGGGCCTCTTTAACTAGAGGGGCTTGGAGAACTGGATATCTTTATCCAAAGAATGAGAGAAGAATACCATCTTATACCTTATATAAAAATCAACTCAAGATGGATCAAAGATCTAAATATAAGAGCCAAAACCATAAAGACCTTGGAAGATAATGTAGGGAAGCATCTACTGGACCTTGAAATAGGAAATGATTTCATGATCTTCACACTCCAAGCAATAGCAGCAATAGAAAAAATAGATTAAAGGGACCTCCTCAAAATTAAAAACTTCTGCACCTCAAAGGACATTATTAAGAAAATAAAAAGGCAGCCTACCCAATGAGAGAAAATATTTGGCAACCAT
>JAQZBX010012289.1:0-41437 GCA_029593785.1 Cabassous unicinctus | reverse complement strand
CACCATGCCTTTTAAAACAACTCCACTCTAAAGCACACTACAATCTGAAAAAGACAACTCTCCTGGAATTTTGATTTTTCAAGCAATTTAGGAATTGGAGAAATCACCTCTAAAAATGAACTGGGAATTTATGTACAAACTCAAATTTATCCTTATTTATCAAGATAGTTGAGATGTTGAGTTCATGATACTCTTTTTGGCCCAATTTCCTTTGATGCTAATGATTTAGTAAGTAGTTTAGTAGATAGTTTGATGAAAATACTATGAGTTGTTACTGAAGTAAGGTGTCTAGGAGTGATTGGGATGAGAGCAGAGATGGGTTGTTCCCACAGTCCTCACTGGGCAGAGAGGTGTTGAGGAAAACCCAGAACCCTTAAATTTATGAGCAAGAGGGAAAACTTCAGAGGACTACATGACTAGACACCCCACTGTACAAAGTCCAGTGTTACTCATAGCTGTTTCATGTAGCTGCACATAAGAGCATAAAGGATAGCCAGGGAGAGAGGTAGAGTGAGAGATAGAGAAAGGGAGAAGGAAGAAGGAAAGGATAAAGGTGGAGAAAAGGCTGAAGTTTTCAAAACACATGCTCCAGTACATATATCTGAAGGCAAAAATAAAGCACAGTTTTTAAACAAGGTTGACAAATGGTAGGAACACAGTCTGTCACTCTCTCCTTAATTCATGATTGAAATTGATAGAAAGCAGGTCATTATATTGCTCTCCATGAGATTTATCCTGCAAAACAGCATTCAATAATAGATAAAAACTGATATACAACATGCCACCTGCTTGCCATTCCAGGTTGGAAATATAGCTCAAGATATGGTTAGACTCACCAGGTCTGTCCCCCTCTCCAGTGCTTACTAGTTGTGTGATCTTTGACATGTTACATAACCTTTCTGAACCTTAAGAACATTATCTGCAAAATGAGGGTAATAACACTCATTCTGAAGAGCTGTGAATATGGAAGGTAAAAAAGTACATGATGGGTCTTCCTGAAATGTATAGAATCTAGAGACCTAATAATTTCCCCTCATTCTAAAAGAGTCTCTGGTCTTAGAAACGGTCTCAATGTCCAAGAACCTTGCCTATCACCTGTCTCTCCCTGCCTTACATACATAATCTATAAGTGTGCTTGTATCAGGGCACCCTAACCATTTGTCTCCTCATTTTACTGACCCAATACAAAGCAATGGAATAACTGTCTGGTAGACTTCCTTCTTCACATGTCCTCTACAACTCCATAATCTATAAAATATAAGGTATTAAATGGTTTATCAGTCTTAGAGGGTGGAAAGAGGGAGCAAATGCAGCATTAAAGAAGCTAATGAAGCCCTAAGCCTCTTCTACATACTATTCATATACACCCATCCACACATCAAGGAATCATTAGTGGACCTGACCATTCTTTATTAACAGAAAATTCTCAGCATGTGTGGTGCCTTTTTGTGGTTTTATCTAATTTAAAATTACTTGAGCTGCACATTTTACTGATATTTGGTCTACAAGTGAGGAATTGGATGGATCTCTGTGTGGGTTGGGTGATAGTTACATGATTTGCAAATGGGTGCTGCACCTCTGGGTTGGAATCTGATGTAGGTGTTAATGATGTTTATCTGTGGCATTTTTGTTTTATTGTTTTGCAGACCATTGCAGCACATGATTATTTTAATCTGTGCTTCCCTTTGCCCAGTTCCCAAAAGGAAATCAGACAATGTCATGGAAGGAAAGAACGAAAGAGCTCTGTCTGAATTCATCATCATTGGATTCTCCAACCTAAATGAACTTCAGATCTTAATGCTCACCATCTTCTTTCTGACAAGAGCAGCTGAACCCAGACACAAATCAGCCCTGGGAGACAGATGAGACTGATTCCAGTTTACAGCTGATACCAGAAGTAGCTGGGATCATGGAGCCTTTTGAGGAAGAGGAAGCTAGACCTTGCAGGCAGGCATTGATAGCCATCTTGCTCCAACAAGTGGCAACAGACTTTGGTTAGGGCAGTAACTTATGCTTAATGGCATGGTAACAGTAAGTTTCTACCCCAAATAAATACCTTTTATCAAAGCCAACAGATTTCTGGTATTTTGCATCAGCACCTGTTTGAATGACTCCTACAGAATTTGGTACTGGAGAGTGGGTTATGCTTTTGCAATTACCAAAGTGCTGGAATGATTTTATAAATGGGAAAGGATCATTTTTGGAGGAATTGTGAGACACTTGATGGAAAAGGCCTAGATTGTTTTGAAGAGATTTTTTTAAAAAAGATTAATTTAATTTATTTATTTCTCCCCCCCTCCCACTCATTGTTTTGTGTTCCTGTCTGTTCTCTATGCGTTCTTCTGTGTCTGCTTGTATTCTCTTTAGGCAACAGTGGGAACTGATCCTGGGACCTTCTGGAGTGAGAGAGAGGCACTCATCTCTTGCACCAACTTAGCTCCCTGCTCTGCTGCATCTCTTATTGTCACCCCTCTGTGTCCCTTTTTGTTGGATCATCTTGCTGCACCAGTTCTCTGCATGAGTCAACATTCCATGCAGGGCAGTACTCCTTTGCAAGACATAACTCCTACGTGGGTCAGCTCTCCTGTAAGGGCCAACATTCCACATGGCTCCGCACTCCTCATGGGCCAAGTCTCCCCTCAGGTCAGCTTGCCATGCAAGCCAGCTTGCATTTCACCAGGAGGCCCTTGGAAGCAAACCCTGGACCTCCTATATGGTGGACAGGAGCCCAATCACTTTAGCCACATCCATTTCCCTGAAAAGACTTTATGGGGCTTTAGAAGTAAATGATTAAACTATTATTGGAAACTGGAGGAAAGTTGATCTGTGTTTTAAAGTTGCAGAGAACTTAGCAAGTTTAACTGCTGGTGTTTTATGGAAGGCTGAATTTGAAAATGGTGTGCCTGGACATTTAGCTGAACTTGCCAAAGTAAACTTGGAGAATGCGACTTGGCTTCTCCTTGCAGCTTAGAGTACAATGCTAGATGAGAGAGATAAGCTGAGAAATGAAGTGTTGGGTGCAAAGAAAACAGAAACTGTTTCTGGAAATACCAAGCCTCTGGAAATCAAGCCCCCAGATGATAGTGCCCCATTTGAGGATTTAAATAAACTTGGAACTTTTCAATCAGGATAGAAATTGCCATTATATAGGAAAGAATTGTGGAAAGTCTTTTTGTCTGATGACCTGGATCCCTACTTCCTGCATGCTAAACTTAAAAGCTTTTTGAGAGAGCTGCTTGAACAAAATCACTGCCAGCTTGGACTAAAAAGGACATATAGGGGAAATATGGAAGGAAAAACAGCTTTAAGAGGAAAACCATGGAAACTGAGATCTGGAATTAAGACATTGCCTTCGGCCAAGAGAGGAACCTCAACCATGTGTATAGAGTGGGTGAATTTTCCTAGGCAATTGAAGAGGGTGGATGTTCCTGCCTGCCTTTTGGGGAGATTTTTGTCATCCTAGAGTACAGAGAGGATGGAGCACGTTCCCCAAGGATTGGGGAAGTTACAGTTGCCACGCCATAAGTCTGAGAGTGGTGGGCCTGTCCCCCATGGATTAGGGTAGGCCAGGTGGTCAACTTGATTCTCTGAGAAGGTTGGGCTTGTATGCCAAAGGTTAGGGAGAAGGTTGTCTTCTCTTCACAGTACTAGGGGGGCTAAGATGCTACCCCAAAGTTCAGGGAAGATGTAGACATCATTCCAAGGTACTTGGAGGGTGAGGTCTGAAGCTTGGTCACCACCCAGATGCGTGATGAGTGTGGAACCAAGAAAATGGCCATTGGGCAAGCCTGTGCAAATGGTGGGTCCACATCATGTCCCTGGAAGAAGAAACAATCATCTTCAGAATGACTTTCAGACTTTGGCATCTAATGAAGTATACCCTGCAGGATTCCAGAACTGTTCTAGACCTGTGAAACATGTTTCCCTCCAATTTCTCCCTATGGTAATGCAAATGTTTATCCTTTGTCTGTCCATTTGTGTATTGGAAGCAGATAAATGGTTTTGTAAGTTTCAGAGTTCTACAGCCAGATGGGACTGTATTTTTTAAACGGATTGTGATGTGATATTGAACTTAGCATTGTTACTGATTTAGGGATTTTTGAATATTGTAATATCTTTTTGAAATTCAGAGTATGGAGTGTGGCAGTTTGATCCTATTGATGAATTACAAAAAGATATGTTGATTATGTTCATAAACTGGTCTGTTCCTCTGGGCTAGTGTTCGCTTTAGGTTATATTGAATTCATAAGTTTCACTTATACTGGATTGAATTATAACTAGGGCTTTGATTGGGCCACATGAGCAGGATGTCACATCTGTGACCCCTTGGTGGGTGAGGACACACTGAGAAAATGACAAGGCAGAGGTAACAGTGGGGGATTTAATGCTGGAGCCCTGGGAAGTAAATAAACTGGGAAGTCAATAAATGGAGAAGCACATACATGAGGAAAGAGAGAAGGGAGGAATTGAATAGATGGAACATGTGGCATTTTAGGGGCAATGGAAGTGTTCTACGTGATCTTGCAATGATGGATACAGACCATGTTATATTTCATTAAAATTTCCAAAAGTGTAAGGTCCAAAATGTAAACAATAATATGAATCATTGTCCATGTTTAAGAGCAATGTTTTGATATTTTTTTGTCTATTGTAACAAATATACCATCCACTTGTAAAATATTACTAATAAAAGAAAGGGGGAAAGTGGTAGGATGTTGGGTGTGTGAGAATCTCCTATATTCTCTACATGACTTTTCTGTGAACTAAAGCTTCTTTGATGACAAAATGAAAAAAAATAAGACACTGGGGGAATAAAAAGAAGAAAAATCAGTGTAAATACAGGATAACAGATCTTGCAGTGATGAAAGACATGATGTCAAAACTTTTTAAGTGTGTTATAATTTTAATTACTTTTTATTTTTCCAAATTAAAAAAAAATTTGCAGTGTGTTTGTTATATTTGAATATATTAGTATTATTTCATTTTCTTATTAATTATATTCAGTTATTTATTTGCTTCCTTTTTCAAGAAGTTTTGGATCACAGAAGGGATACAACTGTGGCAGTTGAAGTTCATTGCTGCAGGGTGTCAGTGATGGGGGATGCATGGGAGGAGTTTCACCTGGGTCAAACCTATAAGGCATATAAATGTGTCCAAGTGTTTATGGGGCATTGTCACAGTGGGTGGAGAGTTACATTATAACTGAAAGAATATCAAATTTCCATCCCAGGGAGTTCTGCCATATTCTCTGAGATAGCAAGAATACCCAAGTAAAGTGAAAGTGACTAGTAAAGGAGGAAGGACTATTGATGGGCACTAGATAATAATTAATGTACTTATAAAACTATACTTTTGAAATTATATCTTAGCCTAGTATTATAGGGTGCCTAAGAGTTACCTCCTGACAGCTTCCTTGTTTCTCAAATGTGGCCTTTCTCTAAGCCAAACACAGCATATAAATACATTACTGTCCCCCCAGCATGGGACATAACTCCCAGAGATGAGCCTCCCAGGCACCAAGGGATTACTACCAAACACCAACTAGCAATGCAACTGGAAAAAGACATTGACAAAAAGGGAAAAAGGATAAAGACAAATGAGTTTACATGGCTAAGAGACTTTAAAGCATGTTGGGAGTTAGTTTCAGAGAATATGCTTATGCAAGTCTCAGCAGTAACTCATTGACTCCCAAAGTAAATATTACTTCAAATAGTGGATTCATTTGGACCTGATAGGCAGGGCGGACAGCTCTGAAGTTTGGGGCCCTAGCAGGGAACTCTATTTGGTAACTTATGCTCCCCAGTGTGAAAGAATTGGAATCAGGTGTGGTTTCCCTACACATGACTCTTTAACCCCTTGCATTTGAGCCTATAGTTAGTGTTACAGTTGATAGGTGTATGTCCAAGAGACTTAAATCTTTGGGCTGTCCATGTGCCAGCTGGGCTCTGAATCTCAACCGAGTTATACAACCTAGTCTACATTTCACTGGACTCACCCAGGACAAATAACAAGGAGATGATGATGGACATGACCATTCCAAGGAGCCGAGAGAATCTGTAACTGTAAGCAAGATAGTCTCATCCATCTGCATCTTGGTGTCTAAGCCCCTTCACAATTAGAGATGGAGTGGGTATCACCATCCCAGAATCCTTGGGATTGGGAAATGAATAATGGACTAGAGTAGGCTTACTGGTATTCAGTAAGTCTTACTGGTAGACTTATTGTGATTCCAGCAATGGAAGAATTTTATCATTGATGTGGAGGCAGTGGCCACTGGAGGTTCTGAGGAAAGGGAGAAAGAAAACAGGTGTAATTCAGGGACATTTTTGGGACTTGGGTATTGTCCTGAATGACATTGCAATGACAGATACAAGCCATTATATATCTTGTCCTGACTTACAAAATTGTGAGGGAGAGTGTTTCAACTACAATGTAAACGATAATCCACACTTAATGACAATGCTCCAAAATGTGTTCACCAATTGTAACAAATGTATCACAGTAATGAAGGATGTTGTTAATGTGGGAAAGTTTGGAAGGAGTAGGGAGTGGGGCATATGGGAATCCCCTATATTTTTATGTAACATTTATGTAATATAAGTATCTTTTAAAAAAAATTTAAATAATATAAAAAAAAAAGAGAGGGTTACTCACAAATAGTGAATAGAAGAGATAAATTTCAAACCTAGGCAGACTGTCTCCAGAATCCATGTATTATCTTCACAAAAAGTCCAAAGAAGGAAATTGACTGACAAATAAGATTGAATACAAGATATTTCAGAGCAGGCCTTTGGATCAAATGAACCTAGATGATATAACTGTTTTATATATATATATATATATGTATATATGTATATGTATGTATGTATAATTTTCCTTAGTAGCATTTCAAGAAGATTCATATCATGGATTAATTAATACAAACCTTCCCCATATGTATTTTCAAGTTTGGTTTTGTTCTTGTTTTTCTTGAAAGAACTGGGGTAATGTGTACAAAAAAATGTTTCAAGCAATATTTTATCAAGGATATTTTTCAAAGGAAATGCTGCAGAGATTTCCTCACACTAATATATATTTTTTCTGTAAATTGTTCGAAATTTAAGCACTGTTTTAATTCTGGAATTATATATGCAGACATAGGAGTTGTGTGAAAACATTTGTTATACACAAACACACACATTCATAAAGAAAGTTCCATGAGCTACACAAGTTGCATTTGAATGCGTTCAACTTTTCAGATCATTTTAGCCTTATCTATATATATACAGTCAGAGAGATAAATGATATGCTTGTAATATACCTGGGAGTAGATATTTAACATCTTGTCTCTTAAGTACATTTCCAGAAGAGAAGTTCTCTGGTTCCTGACTTTCCTTAGGAATTTTGCTATCTCCTCAGCAACCTCTTCAGGGTTCCTTTCACATCCTTGCTCCTCAGAGTGTATATGAGGGGACTGAGGTGGGAGTCACAACTGTGTAAAGGAGGGTGAGGAATTTATCCTGGCTGTGGCCATAGGATTGCTTTGGTTGGATGTAGATCACTGAGGTGGGCACAAAGATGAGGGACATGACTATTAGGTGAGAAACCCCAGGGCCTTGCACCAAGCTTGAGCTGAGTTAATTTTTACCACTGCTTGAACGATGAGTCCATAGGCGACCAATATCAAGGCCATAGGAAAAAGGAGCACAACGAGGGTGGCCATGAAGAGCTGGACTTCATTCACGTGAATGTCAACACATGTCAGCTTGATCATGGCAGGCACCTCACACAAGAAGTGGTGGAGATGGCGAAGCCCACATAGGAGAAGGCGAAAGGTGATGGTACTCTGGATGAGACTGTTTCCCACTCCACTGAGCCATGCTATTCCTGCTAAGGCCTTAAAAAATGAAGGGTGCATGAGAGCAGTATAATTGAGAGGTCTGCACACAGCCACATAGTGGTCAAATACCATGACAGTAAGGAGAGCACAGTAAGTGGAGCTCAGTGAGAGTGACACATAGAGCTGTATGGCACAGCCAGTGGATGTGATGGTCTTGGATGATGCCTTCAGGTTCCACAGTAGCTGGGGGACAATGCTTGTAGTGAAGCAAAGGTCAAAAAGGAGAGATTTTTGAGGAATAAATACATTGGTGTGTGGAGTTTGGAGTCCAGACAGGAGACCAGGATGATGGCTGAGTTGCCAATGAGGGTCAGAAGATAGGATATCAAGACTACCACAAAAAAGACTACCTCCAGTTGTGGCTGGTCTGAGAATCCAAGCAAAATAAAATTTTCCCCAGATGTCAAATTGATTTTCTCCATTGGCCTACTATGGTAAACAGACAAATGGGCATTAGGAATTCAATTTGGGAAAACAATCATATTACTGTTTACTTATTTGAAGTATAATTAAATAATATTTGAAGTAATCTTTTAGATGAGGTTTCTCTCAGGTCTTCACAGAGAAAGGAAAATAAGTAATTATTAAAAAGGTATCCTTAAAAGAAAGCATTGTTTTTTTATCAATGTTCTTTTCTTAATAAACATTTGAACAAGTGTTTCATCCATAGGTTCATTTTCTGTTCCTCATTTTCAAATAAATATTTTTGAAAGTAATCTACATAAAGTACAAGAGAACACCTCCCAGTTTTAGCATCTATGCAATACTCTTAGTGGGAGGGACAAGAGGACATGAATACTCAGACTACCAAATACTAAATAGATTATACGTGACCTTTGTTCTTTATTATGGAAATTAGATCACAGAAATATGGAGAGAAGTGAGTACTGGATCAGAAAAATAATTGGGATGTATTCCATTTCTTCTCTGTCTCATAGTCAAGGTAGGTTGTGCTTCTTACAAGTAATTATCTGATTAGGGAGTGATTCTCATATATCATGGGCAAGTTTTAGTATAAGGAAAGCTAAATTGGCTTTTAATATTCTTTAACAACTCGTTCATGATTATTTACATGCTACTTTTATATTTCTTAAAGTTGGTTGAATGAAGATATTTCTGCTACATTGACATGAGAATACACAAACTAACTTAGACATGCACAAATTTACCAATGTAGATAACAAGAAAATGTATTTGATAAAATAAAGAAAAAACTCACCTGCAAAAAGTAGTTAAAGAAAAAGTATTGCATTTGGCATAATCACAAAAACGCAAAATTTTTCTTTGCCATATCATTTTACATTATTCTGCACAATAAAAAATATAGATTATATAGACCATCATACTTCTTTATTTACTCTTTTGTATATGGTCACCTCTGCATCCAATTTTCCTGCTGCTAAAATCATATGTGACTGAGTCATTTTTATAAGAAATAATGAATGCAGGCTTAATTTTTAATTTTTATTCAGGTATGTTCATTTCATAAGTATAATTGTATCTTAGAAAGAATAATATTTTTGAATTT
Source organism: Cabassous unicinctus (assembly GCA_029593785.1). Classification (NCBI taxonomy): domain Eukaryota; kingdom Metazoa; phylum Chordata; class Mammalia; order Cingulata; family Chlamyphoridae; genus Cabassous; species Cabassous unicinctus. The sequence goes on along the minus strand of JAQZBX010012289.1, from coordinate 32,030 downwards.
TTAATTCTGGAGCTAAAGGTTCAGGTTCTCTTAGCTAATAAAAATTTCTCAAAAAACTTGGTAAATATGCTATATAGATTCCCACATGTTTCTTACTTCTAATGTTGCTTACTGTAAAATGCTAATTTATACCACATTGATGTGTTTTAATTTTAGTATTTAAAAATCACATTTCAATTATATCAAATATTCTACTCCTGGTGTCAAATGGGAGCACAAGAAGTTGTTTTCATCACCTCCAGAAAATAGAACAATTTACATCCTTTAAAATATGAAATTCATCTTACATGTGAAATTTTTCAGAATGTAATGTCTCCCTGTATGAATTCATATGTTATCCAATTTTCATTAAGCAGCAATCTACTAATTACCAATTTTCTAATTTACTATCAAATTTCAAAATCACTTAATCTAATATGATGTTAGATTTGGAAGCAGCTTGAGAAATCATCTTTTTTTTAATGTTTATATTTGCAAAGGATATTGTATTAATATAAGTGCTGAAAAGTGTCCTACTTATGTCAGAATCAGACATGAAATCAAAATATGTAAATCGTCTTCCCATATCTTCCCATTGCAATATTCTAAATTATTTTTAAAACTTTGATTATGAGAACTTATCTGAGGAGGGCCTACCACTATATCTCATTCCTTAATTTACATTATATCACGTTTATAGTGAATAGTGACTACTCTGTGCCATACAATAGAAATGGCTTATTAATTGCAATTGAGAAGCAGAGGTGATAGCCTTTTCCACAGTTCACATCTCAGAGTTGTGGCTTAACAGACCAGAGGAAAGCGACCAGAGATTGGGGTTTGGAGTTTGAAGTGTGTGTATGTGTTTGTGTATGTGTGCATAAAATTTCAACACAGCAAAGATTTAAAAACCAATTTTCTCTACCTGATATCTTACAAAATCTGAAATATGAGCATCAGCTATCGAGTGCTGATTGGAATAGGAAGAAATCCCCAGAGGAATATCCGTTCCCTTTTGACAAAAAGATCAATAATTTACTTCCCCCTTCCCCCATGCATCCTTTGTGATTCTTCTTCTGGGATGAAAAATGATAATCTCATCTGAGTTGTATTCATAAATGTCAGATCTCAGAAAGAAATCATGGAAGGTTTGTAAAAGAGGCCAAGTGAGTCATTACAGGAAGTAGCTGAGTAAGGTGATGTTGATCAAGGTAACTGGGAAAAGCTGTAAGATGAGGAAATAAGGAAGGAGACTCCAAACCTCCAAATCTCATTCCCTTTCTCCCTTTTACTTTCCCAATGTGTAGAGAAGAAAATAACCAGTGACGTGACTTCAGCATACAGTTTCTCTCCTGAAGCCAATGTCACTGCGCAATAACCACCAGCGAGGCTAAAGTAAATATTTTTTCAATCATATTCTCTGGAGGAAAACACATCATGAAAAATGAGAGGTCCATAGGATACGGAATCTCTCAAGACCTTGGGGATCTATATTTCTTAGTTGCTAATTAACATGTAGTTTTATAATATCCAGGACAGGGTTTTCTCATGAAAAAGCATGAAAGAGGGCATTTCTTAACTGGTCATTTGCAGAATCTCCAGTCAGACAAATCATAGACCAACTTTCCCACCCATACCCATGCCCCTCATGTATATATGTTCAAATTCAAATCTGTGAGTGGTTAAAAGGAAAAAGCAATGTCTTTGCTATCAGAAGTTAACTACATATTTTGTTTCCATTTTGTAAACCTAAATTTTCATTAATAAGCATAAACATTTACCATATCAGTAAACATTATCCATAACACTAGTAATGATGAATTATGAGGAGGCACCAAACTATTGAATCAATTCCAGACTATTGGTCATTAATTTTGTTTTTAATTTGACTATAAATTCAAAACTTTACTGATCAATATATTTAATTAAATATGTACACATATTATTATATATTTACTTCTGGTCTATGTGTGTTATAAGCCACAGATACAACATTGCTATATTAAAGGAGTTGAAAAAAGAATCCATCTGTTTCTCAATCTGTGCAGAAGACTTTCCCTAAACATTCCAGGTCAATAATATTTTAATTTTATTTATTTATTTATTTCTCTGTTTATTCATTTTAAAGAAACTTTTTGTTTTTTTAAAAGATACTTAGATTACATAAATGTTACATAAAAAATATAAGGGAATCTCATATGCCCTGCTCCCTTCCCCTCCCACATTTTCCCATATTAACAAGATCATTCATTAGTGTAATACATTTGTTAAAATTGATGAATACATTTTAAAGCATTGCCAATAAGTCTGGATTATAGTTTACATTGTAGTTTACACATTCACTCACACAATTTTGTAAGTTTTGATAAAGATATAAAATGGCTTGTATCTCTCATTGCAATGTCATTCAAGGCAATTCCCAAGACCCAAAAATGGCCCCATATTACAACTGTTTTTCCCTCTCCCTTGCCTCGGAACTTCCAGTGGCCACTGCCTCCACATCAATGACAAAAGTATTTCCATTGCTAGAATCACAATAATAATAATAGTCTATACTAGAATACCAGTAAGTCTTCTCTAGTCCATCATTCATTCCCCAATCCTGAGGCTTTGGGATGGTGATGCCCACTCCTCCTCTAATTGAGAGGGGGCTTATATCTCATGGGGAAAATGGAATGGACTATCTTGCCTACAGTTGCAGACTCTCTGTTTCTTGGGATGGTGGTTGTCCACCATCATCTTCTTGTTAGTTGTCCTGGGTGAATCCAATGAACTATAGACTTGGTGTTGCAACTCTGTTGAGATTCAGGGGCAGCTGGCATAGCCCAAAGACTTAAGTCTCTTGGAAATACACCTCTCAACTCTAGCATTAACTATAGTTTCAAATAGAAGGGGCAGAAGAGCCATGTGTAGGGAAACCACAACTGAGTACAACTTTTTCACACTGGAGAGCTTAAATTCCATGAAAGGCCCACAGGCAAGGCACCAAATTCATGAGCTGTTTGCGCTGCCTATCAAGTATGGATGTCTCCACTATTTGAGGCAATGTTTCCTTTGGCAGTCAATGAGATCCTGCCGAGATGTGCAGAAGTGTAGCCTCTGGAATGAGTTATGACTCAATTTGAAGACTCATTGCCATGTAAACTAATTTGTCTTTACCCTTTCCCCCTTTTGGTCAAGGTCTTTTTCCAGTTCCATTGCTAGTTAGTACTTGGTCATAATCCCTCAGTTCCAAGGATGGTTCATCCAAGGGATTCTTGTCCCACACTGGGGGGAAGGTAATACATTTATATGCTGAGTTCAGCTTAGAAAGAAGCCACATTTGAGCAACAAGGAGGCACTAAGGATGTAACTATTAGGCTCCCTATAATACTAGGCTAAGTTTCAATTTCAAAAGTAAAGGATCCTAAGTGCCTTCATCAATATCAAGGATCTGTCAATCATCCATCCACCTTCACCAGTCACTGCCCCTGTACACGGGGGATTCTCGCTGTTCCATTAGAGAATGTGGCAGAGCTCCCCAGCATGGGAATTTAATATTCTTTTGGTTATTGTGTGAATATCCACCCACCCATGAACACTTGAACACATTTAAATGGCTTATAGGTATGCCCCAGGTAAATTTTCTCCTATGCATTTCCATCAGTGACATCCCAACCCAATGACCCTCCCCTGCCAAAATTATAACCCTTCTGTGATCCAAAACTTCTTCATAAGAAAAAGAAATAACAATGATAAGATTGAAAATAAAAAATAAACTTAAAAAATAAAAAAGATTGAATAATAAAAAATAATTAAAAATATAAAATTATTTTTTTTAACATTATGTCTTTCATCAGTGTAAGATCTTTTACCTGGTATGTACACTGACATTTTCTTCTGTTTATTCATTCAATGTCTTACTTTTTACATTTAGTATTCAAAGAAGCTTTAGGTTACAGAAAAGTCTCATACAGAATAGAGGGGATTCCCATATACCTTATATCTTGCCTGTTTTCCCATTTCCCACATTAATAACAGTTTACATGTGGATGGTACATTTGTTACAATAGATGTACAAATATTGAAACATTGCTACTAACTATTGTCAATGATTTACATTATGATTTATATTTTGGACCATACACATTTATAAACCTTGATGAAATTTAACATGGCCTGTACCCATTGTTGCAAGACCTTGTAGAGCACCTCCATCATCCTCCAAAATGCCTCATGTTCCATGTATTCTATTCTTCTCCCCCTCCCCTTGGGGCCCATGGCAGCAATCATGTTTCACTACTTGAAGAACAAGATTCATGTTTACTTGCAACAATATTGAGAGCTTGACATACTAGCCTGTCCTCCCCTATTAGGCACTGCCTGTGCTCTCGAGATACTCCAACCCTTCTATCTGAGAATACTACAGGACCCTGGTTGGGAGTCTGACACCTTCCCACTCATTATGTGAGTCCCCACCCACTGATACAACATACTATGATGAGATGAACAGTAACTCAGCTCCTAGAAGCCTGCCCCAGGTGCACCCTCACCCAAATAGCCCCCACATCCAACACCCTATATCATTAACCCTACCCTGCCATATTGCCAAAAGAACATTCTCAATGTTGAAGTTTCAACCACATACCTGCAAATCCCTAGTATTCACGTGTTCCCTCCCCAACCACCACCCTAGTTCCATGCACAGTCCAACCCAGCCTCCCCACCCTAACCACATCACAAACCAGGACCATCCAACACAATAGTATCACTGCATCATTGTCAAGCCCATCTACACCCTTCCACTTTATCATAGAATTTACACATATGAGCATTGGCTCACAACCTTCTTCTTCCTTTCTGTCACCTGGAAACCCAGCTTTCAGAATCTAGCTCTGTGAGTCTGCTCAATTTGCTTAATTGATATCAGTAAAGACATGTAATATTTGTTCTTCAGTGCCTGGCTTGCTTCACTCAACACAAGGTCTTCAAGATTCATCTATGTTATCCCATGTGTTAATACTACATTCCACCTTACAGCTGAGTATTATTCCATTGTATGTATATACCACAATCTGTTTATCAATTCATGTTTTGATGGTCATTTGGGCTGTTTCCAAATTTTGACAATAGTGAATAATGCCACTATGAACATTGATGTGCATATATCTGTTCGTGTCCCAGTTTTCAATTTTTCTGTTCATATTCCCAGCAGTGGGATTACTGGATCATATGGCAGTTCTATATTTAGCTTCCTGAGAAACCGACAAACAGTCCTCAACAATGGTTGCACCATTATACACTGCCACCAGCAGTGGATAAGGGTTCCCATTCCTCCAAATCTTCTCACACTTGTAGTCCTGTTTATTTAATAGACACCAGTCTAATGGTTGTAAGATTATATCTCATTATAGTTTTGATTTGCATTTCCCTAATAGCTAGTGATGTTGAGCATCTTTTCATGTGCTTTTTATCCCTTTGTATTTCTTCTTTGGAGAAGTGTCTATTCAAATACATTGCCCATTTTTTAAATGGGTATATTTTCTTTTTATTTTTGATGTGTAAGATTTCTTTATATGTGTTGGATATTAGGCCACTATCAGACTTATAGTTACCAAATATTTTCTGCCATTGTGTAGTCTACCTTTTCATTTTCTTGACAAACTCCTTTGAAGTTCAAAGGTTTTTAGTTTTGAGGAGGTCCCATTTATCTATTTTTTCTTTCATTGCTTGTGGTTTTGCTGTAAAGTTCATGCAACCTTTTCCTAATTCAAGAATCTGTAAATGTTTTCCTAGATTATCTTCCAAGATCTTTATGGTCTTAGCTCTTATACTGAGATCTTTAATCCATCTTGAATAAATTTTTGTATAAAAAATGAGGTGGTATTCTTCTCTCATTCTTTTGGATATAGATACCAGTTCTCCAAGCACCATTTGTTGGAGTGGCCATTCTTTCCCAGTTGAAAAGGCTTGAGTGGCTTGTTTAATATCAGTTTACTGTATATGCAAGGATCTGTATTAAAACCCTCATTTTGGTTCCATTAGTCAGTATGTCTGTCCTTGTGCCAATACCATGTACTTTGGATCACTGTAGATTTTTAGTATGCTTTAAAGTCAGGTAGTGTGATTCCTCCAATTTCATTTTTCTTTTTCAGTATGTCTTTGCCTACTTGGGGCCGCTTGCCCTTCCAAATAAATTTTTTATCCATTCGTTTGTTGATGAACATTTAGGTTGTTTCCAACTTTTGGCAATAGTGAATAATGCCGTTACGAACAATGGTGTGCATATATCTGCTCATGTCCCTGTTTTCAAATCTTCTGGTTATATAGCCATCAGTGGGATTACTGTATCATATGGCCGTTCTATAGGTAGATTCCTGAGGAAACCCAAATTGTCCTCCACAATGGCTGCACGGTTCAACACTGCCACCAGCAGTGGATAAGTGATCCCATTTCTCCAAATTTTCTCACACTTGTAGTCCTGTTTTTTTTTTTTTTTAATATATACCAGTCTAATGGTTGTAAAATAATATCTCATTGTAGTTTTGATTTGCAATTCCTTAATAGCTATTGATGTTGAGCATCTTTTCATGTGCTTTTTAGCCATTTGTCTTTCTTCTTTGGAGAAGTGTCTGTTCAAATAACTTGCCCATATTTTAAACGGGTTTTTTGGCTTTTTATTTTTGAGGGGTAGGATTCTTTATATATGCTTGATTTTAAGCCCCTATTAGACATATGGTTACCAAATATTTTCTCCCATTGAGTAGGCTACTTTTTCAATTTCTTGACAAACTCCTTTGAGGTGCAAATGTTTTCAGTTTTAAGGAGGTCCCATTTATATATTTTTTCTTTTATTTCCTGTGCTTTCACTGTAAAGTTCCTGAAACCATTTCCTAATTCAGCTTCCTGTAGATGCTTCCCTACATTATCTTTCAATATTTTTTATGGTCTTGTCCTTTATATTTAGATTTTTGATCCATCTTGAGTTAATTTTTATGTAAGGTGTGAGGTGGTATTCCTCTCTCATTATTTTGGATATGGATATCCAGTTCCCCAAGAACCATCTGCTGAAGAAGCCATTCTCTCCCAGTTGAATGGACTTGGGGGCTTTATCTAATTTCACTTGATTGTTATATGTAAGGAACTATATCTTAACTCTCATTTTGGTTCCATTAGTCAGTATGTCTATCCTTGTGCCAATATAATGTACTTTTGGCCACTGTAGATTTGTAGTATGTTTTAAAGTCAAGCAGTGTGATTCCTCTGATTTCATTTATCTTTTTCAATATGTTCTGGCTATTCAGGGCCCCTTGCCCTTCCAAATAAATTTCATAGAAAGCTTTTTGAATTATGTAATAAATGTTTTTGTAATTTTTATTGGGATTGCATCAAATCTGTAAATCAGTTTGTGTAGGAAAGACATTTTAATGATATTTAATCTTCCTATCCATGAACAGGGAATATTCTTCCATTTATTTAGGACTTCTTTGATTTCCTTTAACAGTGTTGTGTAGTTTTCAATCATTTGCATCTTTAGTTAAATTTATTCCTAGGAATTTGATTCCTTTAGTTGCTATTTTATGGGATTTTTTTTCTTGATTTCCTCCTCAGATTCCTCATTATTGTAGTTCAGAAATGCTACTGATTCTTGCACTTTGATTTTATAACCTGCCACTTTCCTGAACTCATTTATAAGCTCTAGAAGCTTTGTTAAAGATTTCTTAGGGCTTTCTATGTATAGGGTCATGTCATCTGCAAATAGTGAAATTTTATTTCTTCCTTTAAATTTGGATGCCTTTTATCTCTTTTTCTTGTACAAATGCTCATGCAATTACTTTTAACACAATGTTACATAAGAGGGTGACAGTGGGCATCCTTGTCTTGTTACAGATTTTAAGATTTCATCATTGAATATGATGTTCGCTCTGTGATTTCCACATATATCATTTATCATGTTGAGGAAGTTTCCTTCTTTTCATATCTTTTGAAATGTTTTCATCAGAAAAGGCTGCTATATTTTGTTGAGTGCTTTTTCTGCATCTATAGAGATGATCATGTGATTTTCCTCTTTTGATCTGTTTATGTCATGTATTACATTGATTGAAATTCTTATGGTGAACCATCCTTGCATACCAGGGATGAAGCCCACTTGGTCATGGTATATGATTCATTTGATGTAATGTTGAATATAATTAGCAAGTATTTTGCTGAGGATTTTATCATCTAGATTCATTACAAAAGTTGGTTTATAGTGTTCCTTTCTCGTGGCATCTTTGTCTTTGGTATTAGGGTGATGTTGGCATCATAGAATGAGTTAGGCAATGTTCCCGTCACTTCTATTTTTGGAAAAATTTAAACAGGATTGGTGTTAGTTCTTATGGAATGTTTGGTAGAATTCACCTGTGAAGCCATCTGATCCTGGGCTATTCTTAGTTGGGAGGTTTTTGATGACTTATTCAATATTGTTACTTGTGATTGATTTGTTGAGTTCATCAATTTTTTCTTTCCTCAATGTCGGTTGCTTTTGTGTTTCTAGGAATTTGTTCATTTCCTATAAATTATCCATCTTGTTGGCATACAATTTTTCAAAATATCCTCTTATGATATTCTTTATTTCAGTGGGGTCAGTGGTGATATCCCCTTCCTTTTTTTCATATTTTATATATTTGCATCCTCTCTCTTTTTTCTTTGTTAGTCTATGTAAGGTGATGTCAATTTTATTAATCTTCTCAAAGAACCAGCTTTTGGTTTTGTTTGTTTTTGCTGGTGCTTTCTTGTTTTCAATTTTATTTAGCTCTGCTCTAATCCTTGTTATTTCCTTCTTTCTAATTCTTTTGGGGTTATTTGGTTGTTCTTTTTCTAGTTATTCCAGGTATGCAGTTAGGTCTTGATTTTTATCTCTTTCTTCTTTTTTATATAGTCATTCACGACAAATAATTTCCCTCTCAGTACAGCTTTTGCTGCATCTCATGGGTTTTGAAATGTTTCTGTTGTCATTTTCTTTCATTTCAAGCTAGTTCCTGATTTTTTTGTGTGTGATTTCCCCTTGACATGCTGATTGTCTAAGAGTGTATTATTTAACTGCAATATCTTTGTGCTTAATCTGTTTATCTGCCCCTTACTGATTTCCACCTTCATCCAATTGTGGTCAGAGAAATTGCTTTATACAATTTCAATCTTCCTGAATTCACTGAGAGCTGTTCTGTGGCCTAACATCTGGACTATCTCAGAGAATGATTGACATGCACTCAAGTAGAATGTTTATACTACTGTAATTTGGTGTAATGTTCTGTATATGTCTATTAGATCCAGCTCCTCTAATGTATTATTCAAAGTTTCTGTTTCTTTATTGATTTTCTGTTGAGATGTTCTGTCTAATGGCGATAATGGTGTATTAAGTTCCCCCATTTTAATTGTAGAGGCATCTATTTTTCCGCTTAATTTTTCCAATGTTTGTCTCATGTATTTTGAAACTCCCATGTTAACTGCATAAATATTTATGATTGTTCTTTCTTCTTGATAGAGTTCCCCATTTATTAATATATATTGTTGTTCTTTGTCTCTATTTGAGAAAGTAGTAAGACTCCCCAGGATGGGAGTTTTATATTTTGTTGGATACAGTATGGATCTCCACACATTGATAAAACACATTTATGACATGAATACATTCATATCCCATAAAGGCGTGCCACAGGTGCACCCATCCCCACACATCCCTGCCACCAACACCCTGCACCAATTACATTTCCCTGCCATAGATCCCAAAAGAACACTCCCCAAATACTATTTTCAACCACAATCCTCAGCTTCTTCAGAGTTCACTGAGCTGCACATTCACCTGTCCAACCTCCAATCCCTTCCCTCAGCACTGTGGATAGCTCAACCTCCCCTCAGCTGTGCTCAAATTCATACTCCAGCACCATTGGCCACACTCATATTGCTACATCACTATCACCTCCATCCACTGCCAAATCACCACCATCAACCTTATCATAGGTTGTGCCAAAATTGAGTATCAGCTCACCACTCTCCACTCCCTTTCCATCTCCTGGTAATCTATCTTCCAGATCCTACCTCTGTGAGTCTGCTCAATATCCTTAGCTCATATCAATGAGATAATGAAAATTTGTCCTTTAGTGACTGGCTTACTACACTCAACATAAAGTCCTCCAGGTTCATCCATGTTGTCCTTTGTGTCAGTACTTCTTTCCTTCTTCCAGTTGGATAATATTCCATTGTATGTTTATATAACAATTTGTTTATCCATTCTTAAGTTGACCGACACTTGAGTTGCTTCCAACTTTTGACAATTGTGAATATTACTACTATGAACATTGGTGTGCATGTATCTGTGTCCCTGCTTTCAATATTTTCTTTGTATTCATAGTAATGGGATTGCCAGATCATATGGCAATTCTATACTTAGCTACTTGAGGCACCTCCAAACCAACCTTCACACCGACTGTACCATTATATATTCCCACCAATAGTGAATGAGTTAAAAACAACATTTTAAATTTCAGAAAAGTGCACTGTCTCACTGTTCTCATCTTGTTATTCAGCAACGGGCTTGTGGTACTATGCACACAGTAGCCAATAACATGACACTGGGATTTTGAGAAAAGAAGAGACTTATTGCAAGGTCAGATAGCAAGGAGACAGAAGAAAAGGCTAGAATCTGCCTACCCAAGCTGGGGAAGGAGCAGGGTTTTTAATGGAACAGAGTGGGGGTGTCATAGGGAGATGGGATGATGTAACATGGGGGTGGTGTGAGATGAAGCAGGGTCAGAGGCAGGGCTGAATGGAGTGTGTGCAGGAGGAGACTTTTCCAGATCATAAATTGCATGATCAAAAAATGATGCTTTTAATATGATGAGAGAGTGAAGATTTAACAGGAAAGATGACCCTAGGTTACTTTAGGTTATATTGGCAGAATGTGTAATATTTGGCCAAGGAATTTTCACCGGACAGTCTAGAACACTTTCTACCACATCAGGCAATTTTGTGATAAATACAGAAAAGGGGAGTTAGAGCAACTTGTGATAAAGGCAGAGAAACGGGGGGGGGTTCCACTTTTTTAATCTCCCCTTTGAGTTTCCCTCAATATCCTAGGATTAAGGACAGTAACCACTCTGGCAGGTTCATATTGATTAAAGACATAGATTAGGATGTGAGGTCGCCCATAAGTTCCTGGTTGTTGTTATTGGAGGAACTGGTACATCTGGGTTTCAGGTCTTAACCAGCATAGGAACAGTGTGGAGGCTTTATGTTTCTGTGGAATAAATTTAACAAGTAAATTGAAAATTATATGTTTATATTAATTAATGTAAAACAAAGTAGAAGAATCATGATTAGGGATTTGTAAGTGGATATAATATAATGATGTCAAATTGGAAAAATAGTTTTTAATAGATTCCTAAATAAAAGCTAAAAAAGGGGTGCTCATTCTACGTAGCCATGTGGCTTGTTTATGGAGTCTGAATGTTTCAAGAATTTTTAGGAACATTGTTGCTTAAGGCTTAGTATATTGCGGCAGTTTGTGATATCTGAATGAAACCTGCATAAGGGTAGCTTCCAAAATAAATTTCCAATTAATTTCAAATGTCTTAGTCATAGAAAAATTATTTTGTTTTATTTCATTTATCATTTCCCCCTTTTGATTAAGATTTTTCTCTGAAAGCATTGCTGATCTACATTTGGTATTAATCCCTTAACTCCAGTGAGGCTTATCCCATGGTGTTATGTCCCATGTAGGAGGGAAGGTAGTGAATTTCTTTGAAGAGTCTAGCTTAGAGAAAGAGACTATTTTTGAGTAAGAAGGAAATTTTCAAGAGTGACTATTAGACATTAATTATAATTAGGCTTAGTTTCATCATTTTAGAAATAAATTTTATAAGTGTGAGCCTTAAGATTGAGGACTTGGCTCAATAGTTTTTATGAGCTAATTGCTTCATTTCCTTTTATGAGGCATGGCTTATATATCCCACAGTTTATTTTCCTAGGTCTCCATATTACAAGTTCAAGTGGGGATAATTTATGTTTCTCAAAAAGCGGATCTTAGATTTAGACATTGCAAAGTTCCTCGATTACAGTTACATTAAATTGATAGTCCCTATTCCTTGAGATAATAGCAGTAATTCCCCAGCTGGGGAAGTCTAATAATTTTTAACTACAGTGAGGAAAGTAGTCATATGGGGGAGGAAAGCATCTGTACATATAACAGCAAGGACACATTCATATTTCTTTAAAATATGTAGCTGTATAAAGTCTATTTAAAGGTGTTTAAATGGACCCTGTTAGTCAAGGCAACTGACCTTGTCCTACCTTTATACTGTTACCAGGGCTATGTTAAAATGACAGGTAGAATAGGGTTTATGCACTCACCTTGCTTCTTGTTTAAAAGTTCCTTTTTGCTGAAAATTAAACTCTGAACTGTAGCTGACTGCAACATTTTTCAGAGAAACATCAGTGTAAAACAATGTAGCTGACAATGAAATTTGTTTGTTTCTGTGATAGGTGACATATTTTTAAAGAATAACGGAAATTATGGCCAAAAACATTATGTTATTGTCTAATATCATGCAGATAAGTATCAGGACATTATATGGACAGTAAGAAAATTTTTTAATCTTTAGAAGTTTTATACAATCACAAATGTTTATATGAATAACTTTTCACCCATACAAATTCAACCCACAGAAGTTTAGAAAATCCCTTTTAATTTTTATAATACTTCCCATTTAACTGCATACTTAAGATATCAGGGAGATATGTATATTTTTTGGACTCATTTACCATTTATACCTCACATTTAGCACCTGGTATTACACCTCCCAAATAGATTATCAATGCTTAAATTCATACACTCAAGCTCTGTGAGTCTGCATAAGTTGTCTATCATGGCATTGCAGGTACAGATATATGCCATTGTATATTTTGTCATAAACTACAAAATTGTGGGGAACATAGTTTAAACTATAATGTAAACTATAGTCCACAGTTAGTAGCAATGCTTCAATATGTGTCCATCAATCATAACAAATATACCACACAAATGAGGAATATTGTTAATGTGGGAAAGTGTGGGAGTGGGAGTGGAGCATATGGAAATCCCTTATATTTTTATGTAACACATGTAATCTAAAATTTTTTTAAAAATTAAAAAAAAAAATACAAAAAGAAGTTTCCCTTATTTTACATATGTTCAAAAAAGATTTACTTACAAAATATTTCAAGATTCCTATTGAATTTAATTCTAAACCCTTTTCAGGCATATTTGCAACATTTTATAGGTTTCATTTTGATAGAAATAAATACTTTAACAGATGTATGAAGTTGAAAGAAGTAGTATAAAAAAAAGTCATAGTGAAGAAGATGAAGGTGATCTACTCAGAAGACATTTATAAAGTGACTTGGAGGGGGTACTATATAAACCCTGTATTTCTCTGTTTACAAAATATAATTTGATTGGGATTAAATATTATATATCCAGTATTAAATTAAGAGCAAATCTGGATTTAGGTGAGAAGTGATTTCATAGAAAAGAGTATTACAGTAAGGAGAATGCTCTGAAAATAATATCTGTAAGTGTCTCAAGATTTAGTTAAAAATGTGTTTTTTTTAATGGAAAGGAGAAAGCAAGGGTAGGAAGAACTGGGTACAGAGAAGAGGCCATCCCATAATCAGGTAGGAGATCAGAAGGTAGTTGTTTGCTGAGGCAGCCTATTCTCTTGGAGGGGTATTAAGGAAAGGTTGTAGGCTGGCTCAGATTGAGGTTTAGCCCAAGTTCAGGGACCTGGGGAAAGGAGAGAAGCAAGTTCAGGGACCTGGGGAAAGGAGAGAAGCTCAAAGTTTGATTGACAAGCATTGTGTTCCAATAAATCATTTGGTACCTACAGTTTGACCAATCACTTATGAGGCAAAGAATGGAAATTTGCAGGGTTTGAACTTGGACTTGCCACAGATCAACAGGGGCACATCAGTGAAACTTACTGAAGTCATAGAGGAAGGTGGTGCTTTGCAGTAAGCTGTTTTCCAGACTCTAAAGCATGGGTGTATTTTTTTTAACACTTCACAGATTTCCAGGATAACAGGGTTTGGGTACAGTTCAACATTACTAGTGATCATAGTCAAACTAAATTTTTATTAGTATTAGGACAGCTAAATGCCTAATGAGTAAGAGGATTATCCACCAAATTAAAAAACTTGTCATTTCAAACAGACACATAAAAAAGAAAATAAAAATATCCTTGTACCCACACTCATTTTTGAAATCTTAATGTTTTCCACATATTCTATACATGCTTAGTAAATGTTTTTGGTTTTTAATTAACTTTTTATTGAAATATACCATACCTTTTATAAAAGAGTATAAATCCTAAGTGTAGACCTCTATATGAATTTTCACAAAGTGAAAAACTCATGTTACCAACACCCACATTAAGAAAGGAGCAGTAGTAGCAGAGCAGAAACCTATTTGTTAATCTTTAGAGGCACAAAACATGCTTAGTGTATTAGTCAGCACTCTCTAGGGTCACCGAACCTACAGGAGATATCTCTCAACAATAAGATATATTATAAAATTGACTTACATGACCATGAGGATGAGCAAGTCCAAATTCCTTAGGGGAGGTGGAAAACTAGGAGCTCTGATGAAGCACCTCACTGAGTTCCCCAGGAGATGGGGTTTGTCTGAATTAGAGTTGGGAATTCTTCCCTGAATGCTAAAATCACTTCCATTTTTAAGGTCTTCAACTGATCTGATAAGACTTTACTCATTTCTGAAGGCAATCTCCTTAGTTGTTTCTAGATGCAACCAGCCATCTATGCAATCAAATCACTGATGTTTAAAGAGCTTGAAATGCCCTTGATTTACAGTTCGCCCCATGCTTGCTTCACCAAACAAATAGGCACCATGACCTGGCTAAGTTGATGCATTAGACTAACCATCACAGCCTATGCCTGTCAAATTATAACCATACACATCACCTTAAACCATACTTATTCTCTAAATAATAACAATAACAGATATATATGTGCAAATCAATCAATCTATCTATCTATCTATCTATCTATCTATCTATCTATCTATCTAAACATATATATTTCCACCTAACAATACTAAAAATTCTGCATACAACTGGAAATGCACTAAGCCTCTCCAGATCAAAGTGCATTCCTTGGATAATATTCACTCTTAAACATCACATCCTTAAATACTACAACTTGAAATGCTTACAACTTACATCATGATAAGGGGAAATATTATGGAAGAAAACAAAAATATTTGTTTTAGGTACATATTCAAACATAGTAATAACAAATGAAGAAGGAAATATTCATGACCCTTACTGTCCTCATGTCTGTAATTGTTTTTCAGTTTGATATTATTTATGAATTCCAAAAGAGATATTGATGATGTTTGTAAATGGTCTGTTTCTCTGGGCATGATATCCCTTTGATTTTATTAAATTCAGAAGTTTCACTTTTACTTTATTAAAACAAGATTAGGGTTTGATTCGACCAAGTCAGTAGAATGTGCAGGGTTGAGTTCCCACAACCTTGGGCTATATAAACAGATGATCAATCAAGAACAGGGAAGTAGTTATACAAGAGAAGAACACAGGCATAGAAACAACTCATTAGTAACAGCAGAGGCCTTTGCAAATTTCCTTGATTTCTCTCTATACAAATTGTAAAACTCATGCAGTTCTTTTAGAGTATCACCACATAATAACTTTGTACATCACCTTTGGGGACTTGTTGTGACTTTGGTCTAAGTATAGGTCTGGAAGGGAAGAGAGGAGGTGAGGGTGGGTAAGGAGAAGCATTAGAAGTGTCTTGCAAGCCAATTACCTCAGGACATTACCTTGCAGATTCATCTGGTAAGACAAGATTAATCTCTTCAGATGGGATTTGGATGGCAGATTCCTGAGGCAAGGTGGAAGTTGATGATGGTTCTTCAGGGCATAGATACATCCAGATTCCTTGGTGGTACACTGAAGATTGGGTGGTGGAGGCTGAAGTTTGGATGGAACCCTCCTTAGGATGGAGGATAAGATTAGGACTCCTTGGGGAATGCTGGAGATTGGTCAGTGCATTTTTGAGTTTGGGTGGTACCCACCTCAGTGTGATGGAGAAGATTGTGAATTCTTGGGGAAGGCTGGAGATTGGGCAGTGCCTGCTTGAGGTTGAGTGGTAACCCCCAGGACAGAGAAGATATATGGAATGCTTGGGGAAGGCTGGAATTTGGGTGATGCAAGTTTGACATTGGGTGGTCTCCCCAGGGCAGACCATTACAGGTTTATATGGCCAAGTCTTAGCAGAGTTTAGGGTTTCAATGTCTCCATCCATATCATCATCAATCCATATGTCTCCATTCCAATTCTCAGGGTTCCACTATTTTTTAATCAATACCCTCACTTTAACAGCAGACACTCTACAAGATTGAGATTTTAGTTTCTGTTGTAACTATGCTACTTATACAATGAGACTCTGCATCTGGTTTTCAGAGATCTTAATTGTGCAGCTGTACAAAACAAGAGTTTCTTTCAGAGAATACATAGAAACTTTCACATCATTGATGTGGTGCTTAACATGCAAATTTGAAGCCTTCAGCTCATCCTTTTCTAGTGTATCTGTATCCAGTGTATTTAGAAACAGCCAGTAAACATCAATGTAGATTTTAACTCCACAAAACTTTGATAAGGAGTTAAAAAAAAATCTCACTCAGGTCCTTGCCCCTATAAGTGTGGAAGTAGTTGTATCCAGAGGTGATATTTTGCATATCTCTATTGCCAACTTATACTATGGACAGCCAGTTGCATCTTGATGATTGGAAACAGAGTCATTAGTGCCCTTGAATCTAATCAAAGTAGAAAGCCAATTGCAAAAATCTGAAAATCAATTCAGAAATCACATTTTTAAGATTCTTTTTCCTAAGAACCACTCCAAGTACCAGGGTGTATTAGTCACAGTACTCTAGGGAAACTGAACAACAGGAGATATCTGTAAATAGTAAGAGATTTTACAAAATTGTCTCACCTGACTATGGGAATGCACAAGTCTGAAATCCATAGGACAGACTGCAAAACAGGGGCTCTGGTGGAGGTCTTTGATGAGTTCCCCAAGAGACTATGGCTTTCCAAAGTAGATATGGGATTTCTCTTCTGAAGGCTGAAATCACTTACACTATTTTGGCCTTCAACTGATTGGATAAGCAATATCCTTAGTTGATGGGAGATGTAATCTCATCTAAGCCATCTATGCAAACAACTCACAGATGATTAAGGTCCATGAAATGCCCTTGTATTACAACTAACCCAGTGTTTGCTTGCCCACACAACTGGGCACAATTATCTGGCCAAGCTGACAGATTAGCCTAACCATCATGCTTAGTAATTACCTGGGAAAGATTTTTTTATTGTTTCTATGCTGTTTTAATATTTTATTTAGAAATTATTTTAGGCATAATGAAATAGACACAAAAATAATACAGGGAGATACTATGTTCCTGCCACCCATCTTCTCTCTTGATAGCATTCCACATATCCATAGCAACAACTATCAAAATCAGGAAATTAACAATTAACATATCCATTAGACACAGCAGAGGACCCAAGAAGAGAGACAATCCATTCACCTGATAGTTTACAGCTGGCCTTGTGGAGAGAGCAGAGAAGATGAGCTCAGATATAAATAAATACAGTGAGAGAGAGAAATGAGACTTATCCCAGCCTACAGGTGAAATGAGAAGAAGCTGGGACCATGGATCCTTATGGGTAAGAAGAAGTCTGAACCCTTATATATGTCAGCAGCCAATTGCTCCAATATGTGGCAACAGACTTTATTAATGGAAGTAACTTACGCTTTATTGCCTGGTAACTATTGGCTTCTACCCCAAATAAATACACTTTATAAAATCCAACAGATTTCTGGAATAGTGCATCAGCACCCCTTTCACTGACTAATAGAGGATTTGGTACCAGAGAGTGGAGTCGTGCTTTTACAATTACCAAAACGCTGGAATAGTTTTATAAATGGGTAAGGGGTATCTTTTGGATGAGTCATGAGATACCTAATGGAAAAGGCCTAGATTGCTTTGAAGAGACGTTTTATGATGCTTTAGAAGTAAATGATGAAACTATTATTGGAAACTGGAGGAAATCCCATCTGTGTTTTAAACTTGCAGAAAACTTAACAAGATTAACTCCTGATGTTTTATGGAAGGCAGAATTTGGAAATGGTGAGCCTGAGCATTTAGCTGAAGAACTTTCCAAAGTAAACTCAGAGAATGCAGCATGGCCTCTCTGTGTGGCTTATAGTAAAATGCTAGACAAGAGAGATAAGCTGAGAAATGTATTTTTGGGCACAAAGCAAACAGAAACTGATTCAGAAAATTCCAAGCCTCTGGAAATCAAGCCCCAGATGATAGTGCCCCATCTGAGGACTTAACTAAATTTGGAGCTTGTAAATCAGGATTGAAAATGCAGTTATCTAGGAAAGCTTTGTGGAAAGTCTTAATTCTGATGGCTTGGACCCCTGCTTCCTGCATGCTAAGCCAATAACCTTTTTGGGATGCATGCATGAATAAAACCACTGTCTGCTTGGACTGAAAGGGACAAGTATGGGAGATATGGAAAGGAAAACAGCTTTAAGAGGAAAACCATGGAAGTTGAGATCTGGAGTAA
This sequence comes from Cabassous unicinctus, assembly GCA_029593785.1. Taxonomy (NCBI): domain Eukaryota; kingdom Metazoa; phylum Chordata; class Mammalia; order Cingulata; family Chlamyphoridae; genus Cabassous; species Cabassous unicinctus. Next base: position 13,383 of record JAQZBX010012289.1, on the reverse strand, counting down.
GACATCACCTTGGGCCAAGAAAGGAACTCCACCCATGTATACTGAGAGGGTGAGTTTGCCCTGGAAGTTGAAGAGAGTGGATTTTCCCATCCACTTTTCAGGGAGAGTTTTTCCACCTCAAGGTATAGAGAGGGTGGAGCACATTCCCCAAGGATTAGGGAGGTAAAGGTCACCACCCCAGAGGTCTGAGAGGAGTGGGCCTGTCACCTATGGATCAGGGAAGACCAAGTCACCAACTCATTGCTCTGAGAGGGTTGGGCTTGTATTCCAAAGGTTAGGGAAAATGTTCTCTTCACTTCACTTTACTAGGAGGTATAAGACTTTACCCCAGAGTTCAGGGAAGGTGTGGCCATCACCACAAGCTGCATGGAGTGTGAGGTCTGAAGCTTGGTCACCACCCAGATGCCTGATGAGGGTGGAACCAAGAAAATGACCATTGGGCAAGCCTGTGGAAAGGGTAGGTCCTTATGAAGTCCCAGGGAGAAGAAACCATCAACTTAAAAAGGATTCTCAGACTTTGACATCTAATGAAGTGCACCCTGCAGGTTTTCATAACTGTTCTAGACACATGACTCATGTTTCCTTCCAATTTCTCCTTATGGTAATGCAAATCTTTATCCGTTGTCTATCCATTTGTGCATTGGAAGCAGGTTTAGTAGGTTTCAGAGGTGGACAGCCAGACTGGCTTTGTTCCAAAACAAACTGTATTTCTTTGCAATGATTGTGATATGATTTTGGACATAGCATTGTTACTGATTTATGGTTTTCTGAATATTGTAATGTCTTTTTGGAATTCAGAGGGTGAAGTGTGGCTGTTTGTTTATTGATGAATTCCAAAAAGAAACACTGATTATGTTTGTAAACTGGTGTTTTCCTCTGGGATAGTGATACCCTTAGGATGTATTGAAATAAGATGTTTCACTTTTACTTGATTAAATTCTGAATAGGGCTTTGATTGGGCTATGTCAGTAGGATGATGAGTCCCCCCGCCCCATTAGGTGGGGATTCACAGAAAAAATGATAAGGCAGAGGAGACAATGGGATTTTTAATGCTGGAGCCCTGGGAAGTAAATACATGGAGAAGCAGATACATAAGAAAAGAGAGAAGGCTCCATTACACATGGCAGAGGCCCTGGGAAGAGACATGAGCCATTCACCCAATGGTTTAGAGTTAGCATTGTGGTGGGAGCAGAGCAGCTGAGCTCAGAGAGAAATGAGCCTTGGCAGAGAGATGAGACTTAACACAACCTACAGCTGATATTGGAAGAAGCTGGGACCACTAAGCCTTAAGGGCAAGAGGAAGCCTGAACCCTTGCAGATATTGGCAGCCATCTTGCTCCAATACATGGCAATAGACGTTGATGAGCGTAGTAGCTTATGCTTTATGGCCTGGTAACCGTAAGCTTCTACCCCAAATAAATACTCTTCATAAAAACCAATAGATTTCTGGTATTTGGCAGGAGCACCCCTTTGGATGACTAATGTAGGTATAATATTATTAAATGAACTAATATTTAATTACTTAATCATTAGAATTAAATTTCATTCATTTTTCCACTACTTTCCTTTTATTCTTTCCAGGGCTCAAAAGTCCAGTTAGCTATTATATCTCTTAATATTTTCCAATGTGTAATAGTGTCCCAGTTAGCTATTATATCTCTTAATATTTTCCAATCTGTGATAGTGTCCCAGTCTTTACATGTCGTTCATGTCCTTGACACATTTGGAAGTTTCTGATAAGTGTTTTTGTAAATCAACCCTTAATTTGGATTTATCTAAAGTTTTCTCATTATTTTATTGAGGTTAGCATCTTGGCAGAATACCAGAGAAGACTGTGCCCTCCCAATCATCATCACAGAAGGTAAATGAGATCCTTCTTTCCTTTTGATTCATTCTTTCTTCAATTCTTATATTAGAGTGTGCTTCTGGTTATTCTTTTATTTTAGGGGTTATAATACAATGTGCTATAATATTTTGTTTCCCTTCTCAAATCTTTTAACTTTGGTCATTGGGATTTCCTTCATTTTGTCTCCTGTATCCTTATGACATGCCCTCATCCTTTCTCACGTATTTTCTTACTTTCTGGCACTAGTTTTCCTGGCTTATTTTATTCTCCTTATTTCATATCTGCAACCTATCACATGTCAAAGGAATCTTGGTTCCATTATTGGAGAATAGTATTTAGAAACCAAGATCTGGATGCTAGAAGAAGAAATATAGATATATTTACTAATATATATTAGTATTTGTACAAACTTATTTTATCTTTAGCACTACAGTCTCTTGTCAAAGTAGTTTGATATAGTTGCTTAAGTTAAGCTTTTCTTCCTCACCCTTTCAATGTAGTTATGTCATTTATTTTATAGAGTTCCCATTTTATTACAGTTTCTGTTACACTTGGTTGCCCCCCAATCTCATTGCTTTTAGTTAATTATTTATTTGGGGAGTATATGAAACATTACTGTGGTTGTAAGAGTCACAGATACACAAAAATGTAAACCTGGTGAAGCATCACCCCTCCACACCCTTACTAACAAGTTCCCATTTTTTTTGTTTGATTCTCACTCAGCCCTTGTATGAAACCATGCCCTTTAGTTTCTAATTTTCCTTGCTGTGTTTCTTTTGCCACATATAAGCAGATATTTTACTTCATCACCTTCTTCTGTATCTGAAAACTAGCATTCTATACATACACTTCATACTTTGCTTTTGTAACAGCTTTCAAAATACATAAATAACAAATTGGTAAAAGCACTAACTTACATTAGCCCATAATGAATCTTGTATCTTGTAATTTCCAGGAAAGGCACTAAACAAACAATAAATTAATGCATTGCAATCAAGCTAGTATGAAGGAAATTGGAATAATAAAGCAATGTTTGTATAATTATAAATAGGTAATTAAAGAGAATAAAAAGCAAGCAATAGATTGGGCAAAAAAAAAGCACATATAAAAACCCCATCATAGCAGTAGTTATATAAATATAAATAGACTATATTTCTGAATAATTCCAAACATTGTCAGATTGGGATTTTAAAAAGCAAAACTAGAATGCCACTTACATATAAGGATGTAAAAAGATTGAAAGTAAAGGATAAAGAAGATATACCAAGCAAACATTGTCCAACAGAAAGTTGACTTAGCCTTACTAATATCAAAGTAGATTTTAAAGGAAAACTTTTACTCAAAGTTAAGAGGAACATTTCATAATGACAAAATGTGTCATCAACAAGGAAGTGATAGTAATCCTGGTATACATTATAAAACATAGATTCAAAAGATGAAGAAAAAACAAAAGGATAAAATAGACTAATCTATAATTATAATTTAAAATTTAACCACAACACTTAGGGTAATTGATAGAAAAGGCATATTAACATAAATGCATAAGATATTTAAAATATGGATAAGAAAACTAACAAAAACTTTCTAATAGATATATAGAGAGAACACTGAGTGCAACAAATACATTGAAAATTTTTTCAAGCACACAGAGACTATTTATAAAAGGTTGACCATATATTGATTTAAAAAGCAAGTACAAATACATTTGAAAAATTTAGAGTCATAACGGCATTTCAACTGACAGAAACAAAATAAAAAAATAAATAACATATAATGGAGAAAGTATTAACTTTTAATATAAAAATTTCAAACACATAGAAACAGAGATAGAATAATATCATGTAAACCAATGTACAATGCAAATCAACAATAACAAGTTTCAATATTCAGACATTTTGTTTTTATCAATTTTATTCCACACTTTTGGTGTAATTTTAAAAAGTAAATCCCAGGCATCATGTCATTGCAATCATAAATAATTTAGAATGAAAGTTAATGATATTTCTTGATATAATTTATAAGCCCTAGTTTATATTTCCTTGCCTTCTTATGACTTATCTTTGCTTTTATTCAAATCAGATTCCAAATAAGTTCTACACGTTGCATTTTGTAAATATATTTCTTTAGCCTCTTTTAATCTATAACATTATTAAGTAAACCTTTCTTCTTCAAAGATGAAGCCATAAAGGAGCTGAATATAATTAATAGGATAATGAAATAATGGTAAGTTTAAGTGTAAGAGACAAATAAATAAAAACTAAATTAAATTAAAGGATTGGGATATGTCAGGGTTGGGGAATGCATGTGAGGAAGTTCACCTGAGCACAAATATAAAGTATATAAAAATATTCAAATGTTCAGGGGGCATTGTCACAGTGGGTGGAGAATCACACAATAAATGAGAGAATACTGAATTCCCAGCCTGGACAACTCTGCAACATTCTCTAAGGGAGCAGCAACAATTCCTCAAGTGCAGGGGCAGTGACTGGTGAAGGAGGATGATCCACTGAGGGGTCCTTGATATTGGTGACTAGCCTTATGAGTCTTTGCTCTTGAAATTGAAACTTAGCCTATTGTTATGTGGTGCCTAAGGGCTGCATCCTGAGAGCCTCCTTGTTGCTCAAATGTGGCCTTTCTCTAATCCAAACTTAGCATAGGAATGCATTACCTTCCTCCCAGTGTTGGACATGACTCCCCAGGATGAGCCTCCCTGGCACCAAGGGATTCCTACCAAGTGCCAACTGGTAATGTGCCTAGAAAAAGACCTTGAAATAAAGGGGAAAATGTAAAGACAAATGAGTTTATATGACTAAGAGACTTTAAAATGAATCAGGAGGTTATCCCAGAGGTAATGCTTAGGTACATCTCAGTAGAATCTTATGGAATTCCAAAGTGGCTATCACCCCAAATAGTGAGGCTCCTGAGGGCTCTGGTGACACCCAGGTCCTATGTCAGGGCAGATAGCTCGAGAGTTTGGTGCCTTGCCAGTGGGTCTTACAATGGAGTTTGTGCTCCTTAGAGTGACAGAATTGCACTCAACTATGTCTTCCCTTCACATGGCTCATCTTTCCCTTCTATTCAAACCTATACTTGGTGCTGGAGTTTGTAGGTGTACATCTGGAAACTTGAGACTTTGGGCTATCCATGTGCCACCTGCAGCCAGAAGTTCAGTGGAGCAGCAACTCCTATTCTACAGCTCATTGGACTCACCCAGGACAACTGGCAGGGAGATGATGGACAACTGTGATCCCAGAGAATGGAGAGTGTCTGCAGCTACAGGCAGGATAATCCCATCCATTTTCCCCATGGGATGTAAAACCCCTCTCAGTTGGAGGTGGTGTGGACATCACCATCACAGACTCCTCAGGATTAGGGGAAGAGCTATGGACTAGAGTGGACTTACTGGTATTCCACCATAGACATATTGTGATTCAAGGAATAGAAGAAATTACAACATTGATGTGGAGCCAGTGTCCACTGGAGGCTCTGGGACCAGGGAGAGGGAATAGCAGTTATAATCCAGGGGCTTTTTTGAGACTTGGGAATTGTCCTGTGTGACATTGCAATGACAAATATAGGCCATTTTATATCATCATATAACATGCAGAACTGTGTGGGAGAGAGTGTGGTGTACAATGTGAACTATGGTCCATGCTTAATGGCAAATGCCCAGGCTATGTTTATCAATTGCAATTAATGTGCCACACTAATGAAGGACGGTTATGTGGGAGTTTGTGGGAGGTGTGGGAGGTGGCGTGTATGGGAATCCTTATATTTTTTGGTAACATTTATGTAATATAAGTATCTTTTTAAAAAAATAAAGACATATATTCATAAGACTCTGAACCAAGACTAGAATGGCCATGCAGAAAGAAGAAAGCAAAGTTGGGAAGAGTAAGTTGTTAGAAATAAACTATTATGCCCAGAATGGAGAGTTAAAAAACAAAAGAAAAAACATTTTTTTTTGACCTTTTGCCTTTCATCACTGCAATATCTAGTGTCCAGTCTGTACCATGGCACCTTCCTCCTCTTATTCCCCACTGTCTCACTATTTTTCATTTTGTTTTCAAGGAAGTTTTAGGTCACAGTAAAGTCACTCACAGAATACAGGAGACTGTCATAAAGCCAACATTCTCCATCTTTCCTCCCCCCATATTAAAACCTTTTTATATGTTGATGGTAGCATTGTTATAACTGATATACAAATAGTGAAACACACCTACTAAACATTGTGAATAGTTTACACTATGGTTTACATTTTAGACCGTACATTTTATAAATTTTGATGATATTTACCATGCCCTGTGTCCATCACTGTATGGTAATGAAGAGCATTTCCAATGACAAATAAATACCCCCTGTTTCATCTATTCTATTCCACCCAACCCATCCCCCTGGGGTCCATGACGACCCCCTGGCTTGACTCTTGGGATAACAAGATTCATAGTTACATGCAACAAGAGGTCTTGACACACTGGTTTGTCCTCCCCCTATTTGGAACCACCCTTGCTCTTGAGAGACTCCTGCCTGTTAATTTCTGAACAAATAGGTCCTCCCAAAGATGGGAGCCCAACTTGTTCCCACTCATTATGTGGGTCTCCACCCTGAGGCACCTCCCTAAGAACTTGATGCTCAAATCCAAGGCAAGGTCTTATTGGTTCCTGGAGCTACTGGATGTATTTCTTTTAAGAGCCAATCTACAGATGATCTCGTACATATATTGGGTCAGGACTCATCTGCACATTTGTAATATTTATTAACTTATATAACAACCCTGAAAATGATTTATGTAATTATTTTATCTTAGCTTTCTCCTTCTACCCTGTATTTTAATATTATTTCTTTCTTTTTAAAACATTTCCACACATGGAACACATTTAAATATTTCCCATATTTTACTTTTAATATTCTGCAACAAGTACCTCTGAATTTAAGTTCTGGCTACTTTTTTTTCTGCCTGTTTACACATTTTTATGTTATCTGCAATTCAAAAAATAAGTTTTTTACTCCATATGGTGTACCAATCAATAAAGTTGAAGAAAATTATTATAATTTTTTTTTTGTGGAAGGAAATGATGCACTTCATGCAGTTATTAGGAAATTAAGTCACATGGGACAGTTATATGTGGAAAAAGGCAGTATTCAAATGTGCACCTATGGGACTAGAAAATGCCTGATAGAGTAGAGTGAGAATTTTCTGAGCTTCTGACTTAGAACCTGGAAATTTATACTCTGAACATAGACTAAAATATATTGGAAAATCTGTCTAATGTTGGGCTCACCTTGTAAAATACTTCAGCAGCCAAGTTCCTTCCAGAATTTGGCAATCAGAACAGAGATGGCTCCAAAATTACAATCACTGTTATTAAAGATACTCCTTACCACAGGTTGAGGAGTGAGCAGTTTTCATTTTTTTTCTTTGTTTTCTCTTAGGTTAAGTGTGCATCAGATTGGCATGAGCCTCGAGTGCTTATCCACAGCTCAAAGCTCTTTTTCTGCCCAGGATTCTCTTAGAGGGCTGCCTTGACTTCCTTGTTCTGTAAACTGTGGATGATGGGGTTGAGCATGGATGTCACCACTGTATAGAAGAAGGAGAGAAGTTTGTCCATTTTTGGACAACGGCTGGCCTAGGGCCTCAGGTAGGTGATGGATCCTGAGCCATAGAAGAGCATCACTACCACCAGGTGGGAGGAACAGGCGAAAAAAGCATTATGGCAGCCTTCAGGTGAGGGCATGACCAGCACAGCAGCTAGAATTCTATGGGCTGGATATGCAAAGGACAGCCACGACAAAGACTGCAGCCTCATTATAGGATGTATCCCCACAGATGAGTGCCAGGATGGGTGGGAGGTCACAGAAGAAGTGGCCAATTTCACAGGGGCCACAGAAGTCCAAGGAGAAAATATAGTTGGTCTGGCCCAAACACACCAGGCATCCTGCCCCACAAGAAACCACTGCCAGGTGGGCACACACCCCGCGAATCATTCATGTTGCATAGTAGAGTGGCATGCATTTGGCCAAATAGAGGCCAAAAGCCATGGCTGCCAGAAGGCAGCACTCACTAATAGCAAAAAATGTGGAGAAGAACATCTGCATGGCACAACCCTCTCCAGAGGTCCCTCGGGCCTCACTCACGAGACTCTGCAGCATCTTGGGTGTGATGGAGCAAGTGTAGCCGATCTTCAAGAAGGACAAGTTGGCCAGGAAGAAGTACATTGGTGTTTGGAGCCCCAGGGTGGTTCAGACAGCGAGGGCTATGAGAGCTTTGCTGTCAGTGACATCAGGAACAGGAGCAGCACGAGGGCAAAGAGGAGGGATCCCTGGTCAGGGACCTCAGAGAAGTGGGCAAAGGCAAAGCACTTAACAGACATGCTGTTCTCCTGCCACAAAGAGCAACTGAGGCTCATGGCCTGGAAAAGAGAAGGGTACAGTCATCCCAGGGACTCCTTCAGATGATGGGAGAAAATCATTTTCACACGTCTAAAGAGCTCTGGTATGTCAGAAAGGTAATCAGGTCCACTATTCCTTACCTACAGTTCAAAATAAAAATTCTAGAATTATACTCATCCTCATATCTTTCTAAACTCGATCTGCTTCTGTGTTAACTATCCCAACCTATGTGTCCAAAATATACTTAGTCCCCCATGCATACAATGAAAGAAAAATGTTATTTCACCTCAATTCTCTCTTCCTTTAATAATCTTTTCAAGTACTACCAAATAAATGTTTCCTATATCTCTCATATATATCCATTTATATGCCACTGGCATTTCTTTCCTTTTTTCTGTTTTCATTCAACAGATATTTATCATGAAAATATTTGGCAGTTGCCATCTTATGTGCTGGGGTATAGTAATGAAAGAAATACCTTATTTCTCGCTACATGGAGCATACACTTTAGTTAAGGAAATCAGAAATTAATCATTCAATACTCTAATAAGTAGTGCAGAGGTGAGAATTGAAACTGGAGTCTGTGCTGACCAGTTTAGATTAGAACTCATCCGTGAATGATGAGAAGTTGTGCTGTCTTACTGAGATAACTCCATATTGCAAATTATCTTTTTTTTTTTAATTTTTTTTATTGTGGGTAAAAATCAAATTTTTCACAGTACAAACCAATATTTTAAAAATGACATATAAATATATATGTATATATGAGCATTTGTTTACATAAATGCTATTATATATATATATACATATATTTTTTTTTTAAAAGATGGTTAGATTACATAAATTTTACACAAAAATTACAGGGATTCCCATGTTCCCCTCCTCCCACACCTCCCATAACATCCCACATAAACATCTTTCATTAGTGTGGTCCATCACCTGCAATGTATATACACATCCTGGGGCTTTGCCACTAAGCATGGACCATAGTTCACATTGTAGACCACACTGTCTCCCACACAGTTCTGCATGGTATATGCTGATGCAAAATGGCCTATATCTGTCGTTGTAATGTCACTCAGGATAATTCCCAAGTCCTGAAAAAGCCCTGGTATTAAAACTGCTTTTCCATTGCCTGCCCCAAAAGTGTCTAGTGGCAACTGGCTCCACCTCACTGTTATAATTTCTTCCATTGTTTGAATCACAATATGTCTACAACAGAATACCATTAAGTCCACTCTAGTCCATAGCTCCTCCCCCAGTCCTGAGGAGTCTGGAATGATGATGTCTACTCCACCTCCAAGTGAGAGTGGGCTTATATCCCATGGATATGATGGATGGGATTATCCTGCCTGCAGCTGCAGGCTCTCTCCATTCCCTGGGATGGCCGTTGTCTATAACCATCTCCTCACCAGTTGACTGGGGTAAGTCCATTGAGCTGTAGAGTAGGAGTTGCAGCTCCACCAAGATTCCAGGCACAGCTGGCACATGAACAGGCCAGAGGCTCGAGTCTCTGGAAGTACACCTATGAACTCCAGCATTACATATATGTTTGAATAAAAGGGACTGATGGACCATGTGCAGGAAGGACTTACTTATTTGAGTCCAACTCTGTCACTCTCAAGAGCACAGATTCCAAAGTAGATCCCACTGATAAGGCATCAATCTCTGGAGCTATCTCCCCTTATATAGGACCTGGGAGTCTCCAGAGCCCTCAGGAGCCCCTTTGTGTGGGGTGATATCCACTTTGGTGATATATGATATCCTACTGAGGTGTGCGTAAGCGTTACCTCTGGGATGACCTACCGACTCTCTTTGAAGTCTCTTGGCCACATGAACTCATTTGTCTTTACCTTCTCCCCCTTTTATTCAAGGTCTTTTTGCAGTCATATTGCCAGTTGGCACTTGGTATTAATCCTTCGTTGCCAGGAAGGCTCATCCCTGGGAGTCATGTCCCATGCAGGGGGAAGGTAATACATTCATATACTGAGTTTGGCTTAGAGAGAGGCCACATTTGAGCAACAAGGAGGCTCTCAGGTGGCAACCCTTAGTCACCCAATAACAGAAGGCTAAGTTTCAATTACAAGACCAAGGACTCGTAAGGGTAGTCATAAATAACAAGAACCCATCAGTAGACCATCCTCTTTTGCCAGACACTGCCCATGCACTCGGGGGACTGTTGCTGCTCCCTTGGAGAAGGTGGCAGAGCTCTCCAGGCTGGGAATTCAGTATTCCCTCATTTATTGAGTGATTGTCTACCCACTGTGACCATGCCCCACCCCTTGATCATTTGAAAAATTTTATATATCTTTCATGTATATTCACATGAACTTCCTCCCGTGAATCCCGCATCTCAGACACCCCCCACCAATGATCCTCTGCAGCCCTTATTGTAACCCTTCTGTTATCTAAACCTTCCTTGAAGATGAAGCCCATAGAATAACCAAATACAGTTAATAGGAAAATGAAATAATAATGATAAGCTTAAATTAAAGTGATAAATTACATGGAAACTCAGGAAAAAAAAACTAAATATAAAATATAATTAACAGATTGGGATATTCAAAAAGTGGGGAAAATTTTTTGAAGAAATTATTTTTTTTCTATTTATCACTGCATTATTGGGTGTCCAGTCTGTACCATGGCACCTTCCCCCTCTCATTCCCTATTGTCTCCCAAATTTTCACTTAATTTTCAAAGAAGTTTTAGGTCACAGCAAAGTCACACACAAAATACTAGAGAATCTCATATACCCAACCTCCTTCCTCTTTCCTCACCCCATATTAAAACCTGTTTTTTTTGTGTATGTTTTTTTGTGGATGGTAACATTGTTATAACAGTTATGCAGATAGTGAAACATAGTTGCTAAACATTGTCAATTGTTTACAGTATGGTTTACAGTTTAGACAGTACAGTTTAATAATTTTTGATGATATTTACCATATCCGGTGTTCATTACTGTAATGTGATGAAAAACATTTCTCATGACCACTAAATACCCCATTTGATGTTTTCTGTTCCTTCCTCCCCATCCTCCTGGAGCAAAAGACACTCCCTTGTCTAGACTCATTAGATGACAAGATTCATAGTTAAATGGCCTGGGTATTCTAACCTGCCCTTCCTAATCTACCCACCTGTCAACCCTGCACCACCAAACCCACTAATATCATGACCCTACTGTCCTATCCTTCAATATGCAACTATACTCTATCACTTTACCATAGAATATGTCCATAGGGGTGATGGCTCACAACCTACTGTTCTCTTTCTCTCCCTTGTTAACCTATCTTTCAGACAATGGTTCTCAGAGACTGCTCACCTTCCTTAATTCAAATCAGTGAGGTCATACATTGTTGATCCTTCAATGCCTGGCTTACTTCACTCAACATAAGGTCTTCAAGATTCATCCATGTTTTTCCATGTGTTAGCACTTTATTCCTTCTTACAGCTGAGTAATATTCTATTGTATGAATGTACCATGTTTTGTTTATCCATTCATCTGTTGATGGGCACCGGGGCTGATTCCAACTTTTGGCAATTGTGAACAATGCTGCTATGAACATTGGTATGCATATATCTGTTCGTGTCTTTGCTTTCAATTTTTCTGGGTATATACCCAGCAGTGGAATCGCTGGATCATACAGAAGATCTATTGTTAGATTTTTAAGGAACTGCCAAACTGTCCTCCACAGTGGCTGGACCATTCCACAATCCCACCAGCAGAGGATGAGGGTTCCTATTCCACCACATCCTCTCCAACACTTAGAGTTTGCTGTTTTTTTAATAGCTGCATTTCTGATGGGTGTAAGATTGCATATCATTGTAGTTTTGATTTGCATTTCCCTAATAGCTAGTGATGTCGAGCATTTTTTGATGTGCTATTTAGCCATTTGTATTTCTTCCTTGGAGACGTGTCTTTACAGGTCACTTGCCCATTTTTTAAATGGGTTGCTTGTCTTTTTATTTTCCAGGTGTAGGATTTCTTTATATATGCGGGATATTAGGCTCTTATCAGATATATGGTTGCCAAATATTTTCTACCTTTGTGTAGGCTGCCTTTTTATTTTCTTAATAATGTCCTTTGAGGTGCAGAAGTTTTTAATTTTGAGGAGATCCCATTTATCTATGTTTTCTCTTGCTGCTTGTGCTTTGGCTGTGAAGTTCATGAAACCATTTCCTATTACAATGTCCTGTAGATGTTTCCCTACATTATCTTCCAAGGTCTTTATGGTTTTGTCTCTTATATTTAGATATTTGATCCATCTTGAGTTGATTTTTATATAAAGTGTGAGATGGTGTTCTTCTCTCATTCTTTTGCATATGGATATCCAGTTCTCTAAGCACCACTTGTTAAAGAGGCCATTCTCTCCCAACTGAGTGGGCTTGGTGGACTTGTCGAATATCAGATGACTGTATATGCGAGGATCTATATCAGAACTCTCAATTCAGTTCCCTTGGTCTGTAGTTCTATCCTTGTGCCAATATCATGCAGTTTTGATTACTGTAGCTTTGTAGAATGTTTTAAAGTCAGGTAATGTGATACCTTCACCTTCATTTTTCTTTTTCAATATGTCTGTGGCGATTCAGGGCCTCTTACCTTTCCAAATATATTTTGTATTTAGTTTTTCCATTTCTTTCAAAAATACAGTGTTGATTTTTATGAGATTGGATTAAATCTGTAGATTAGTTTGGGTAGAATAGATATCTTGATGATGTTTAGTCTTCCTATCCATGAACAGGGAATATTCTTCCATTTATTGAAGTCTGCTTTGATTTCCTTTAACAGTGTTGTGCAGTTTTCTGTATATAAGTCCTTTATATCTTTAGTTAAATTTATTCCTAGGTATTTGATTCTTTAAGTTACTGTTGCAAATGTTTGTTGGTATGCATTTAAAATGGCAACCACCTCAAAATGGCGGATCCAATGACTCAGCATTGCGGCCTCCTCCCCCCCTGCCCCTGTATTCCCCCAATATTACCTTATTTGGACATAAGCGGCCTATGAGCCTTGTGGGCACCACCCACCTCCCCTGCCAGGAAGCCCTTTACCCAGCAACAGCTGACTGTAACCAATCATCACACAGACGCTGCCTCCAACCAATCAGCGGGCTACACGGTAGCCCTAAACCCTATAAATTGTACTGCAC